>JAZHYW010035799.1:0-10955 GCA_037355805.1 Ixodes ricinus | reverse complement strand
ACAGCACAACACAGTGCACACTGTGTTGTCCTATTGTCCCCTTTCGTCCGTGTCAAAAAGCGCTACCATGTTCTCAAAATCTTTGCATTCTTGCTGCTCTGATCAAGTATGTTTTTAAGGGTGGAGACATCAGACAACATTGTAAGGCACCCTCGATGAAATAAACAATACAATAAAGATAACAGTGAAAAAACACACGTAAGGCCAGTCAACTAAATTCATAATTATGAGCCCTATACTAAGAACAAAAAAAAGCGAACAATCTACACGTTCCGCCTCAGACGGAGCGTGTGATTGTTGATTTTTTTTTTATCTGCTCCCAGTCTCGGATTTGTCATTAGGGAGTCACAATAAGGTATACAAAACTTTAGTACTTTCATGAAGCAAAACATTACTCATGAAAGTATTTGTTAAGTGTATTTTTACTATCCGAAGTAAACCTTTTAGTTTACTTCGAGCCTTCGACTCTAGTTGGCAAATAAGCTCCACAGCGTTGCCCAAACCTAACGCCCCCACGAGATGGCCCATTTTGTTCCCGCTTCTTCGATAATCCTGGGCCTACCGGTCAAAATGCGTGGTGACAAGTTTGATCTCCTCTACCACAATCCAGTCTGAGAAAAACATTCCATCCGTTGCAGTGACTAATTTAGATTTGAGTAGCCGGCGATGGATCAATATTTTGTGTCACCGAGCGGCGGCATTAAGCTTGATGAGTACTCTGCATACAATAAAAAAGTTTAATATACAATTAGTAAACTGAAAATACGATTACAGTGTCCTATGTCTTATGAAAGTACTAAAAATAGCGTACCTTCACATAGCAATTAGCGTACCTTAACGTAGCACTTTTTACCCTCCTGCCAACGGTACGGAGGGACTCTCCGTCGTCGGTTTCACACCGGAAACCTTTTTCCGCAGGTATCCTGGTACCGAGCCGAGTCCGGGGAAATGCTGGTTTTCGAGACTCGGAGTGCTGAGCCCTGACGCGCGAGTCCGCGCCGAGCACACGAGGCCCAACTCGTGGCTGCTGCGCATCGCCCAGGTACGGACGTCCGACGCAGGCTTGTACGCGTGCGTCGTGGACTCCACGCCGAGGCTGTCCCAGCTCGGAGCACTCGAAGTACGGCCGCTACGGGGTGAGTGTTATTAGCGAGCTGACTTCGCGTTCTTCTCTTAGCAGACGCCAAGTCGCCTGCCCGCCCTCCCCGGCCAATGCCTCTTTTGACGTCGCGCTCAAGCGTTGTCTTCTATAGTTCGCAGTGGTTGACGACACGTTTGTTGGGTTCACAGCTCGCCCATAATCGCCGCTGTCAAAGTGCTCAATCATCGTATACCAAGGACGCGGTATTCACCGCAGATATAATGGCAGCATTATATCGGCGCCTCGAGCAAGTTCGAGGCACGTTTGCATTAGGGTGCCTTCATGTGCGCCTTGCTTAGGGTGGTGGCATCTCGCCATTTTGTCCCACACGTTTATTTTTCTTTTTTGTTCAGAAGTGCGTGAAAGAACTTGTCCCTGCACGCGTTTGTGGCGCTGACTATGCTATGGCGACATTTTGTTTTCGTCGATTTCTTTGTATTTTCCCCGTGACCGCGTGCTGTCGGCATCGGGTACTACAAAGGGTGGCATCACCCTAAACAGAAAGACATTGAGGCACCCTAGTTTGCATCATATACAATGGAATCTCGTTAATTCAAACTCGGTTAATTCAAACTCGCGGATAATTCGAGCTAACATGCAGGTCCAGTCCTATGTGTTTCTAGGAAAGGAAACTCCCGGTAATTCAAACTTTGCCTTATTCAAACAAAGTTCTGGTCCCCCTCGGGTTCAAATTAACGATATTCCACTGTATGTATAAACCTGAAACGTGTCTGCGAGCAGTTCTAAAGCATAAAGGGCTTTTTAAAGCTACCCTCCAATCACGAAAAAAACGTTTGTCCGTCCGTGCAGTTCCCGTTACATTTAGCGGGGAAATTGATGTCACGTGACGTATACATGAATTCAGTTTTCCCCGCTAAAGTTAGACGGAAATATTCGATGTCGCGTGACCGGACGTCACGGGATCTGCGTACCACGACACATACACACGCCAATTCAGTTTTCCCGCTAAATTTGGCGGGGAAATTGATGTCACGCGTGAATCGTACATCAACGTAGCGTCCACGCTAAATTTTGCGGCAAAATTATCACTTCTTGAATACTTCATTTTATGTATTAAAGGACTTTGAAGGCAAAGGTTGTTGCCAATTTTTGAGTGATCAGTGTGACTGGACTGTTCTAAAAGGAGGACACACACGTCAGACAATATCGGCAGACTGCCTATTGAATTATGAATTAGCAGCGGGACCACCACTTCATACTCTCCGGGTCCCGACTACCCTCGTATAGTATAAACTATAAATTGTCCACCACGTGAAGCAAAAATTAAGGTGACTCTCTAACGTGTGACCTTGGAAATTTTACTGATGCTATAAAGGCTTTTTCTTTGCTTTTTTAACGAAGTCCTTTATTTCCAGACAAAATCGCTTGTCCTGTCCGTAAATCCGTCCGTCCGCGGATAGATTTGGCCGGAGCATTTTTGCGCAAAAGGCTGACTTCACGTAACGCCAGAACTAGACACTGCGACGTCGTGTCACGTGACGTCAATTCATAAGCGGTGCGTCCTTCACTCCCAGAAAACAACTCCTTGGTATCTTCGAACGAAATTGAAACGATTGCTCATTCAATGATGCATTTCTTGCGTTGTATATAACCTCGAAGGTAAAAGTCGCTTTAAGTTTTGATAAACTTTGTTGGGAGCGTTTCCTCTCTAAACGTAGCGGGAAATCTAAGTTGTCACGACGCTCAATTCCGCCAAATTTAGCGGAACGTAAAGTAACTCCTGAGCTCAAAAAAAGACTTCCAAGTTTACATTTAGAGTTGTGTCCTCATCTTTTCTTCTTAATCATTATGTTTTTAGGTTTTAGTTCATATCACTTTCAAGTTTTGTGTAGCCGGCGCCATTTCAAAGCTGCCAAATTCTGCATAGCACCATCTTTTTCTTTTTCTTCTAGAGCTGTTCAAAACACGGTTCAAATTCTGCTGTCTCCCAACTTTATTCGCGAGAATAAGACCACTTTAATGTTTCTATAGTATTCGTGTACAGGAGCGATCGAAAGCATCAGTCCGTTTGCATACATAACCCTGCACTCCACGTGAAAATGACAAGAACAGCAAAAGTGTTGGTATTAAGTGAGGGTTTACTAGGGCTTTCTCCTGCATTCCTGATCTGCCCACCTTTATACCACGCTAAAATATTCATATTAAGAAGACAAATCTTTTCATTTACCCAGCTGGTGTTGAAGAGCGTTCAGTATGTTCACTTGAGTCTCGAACCGATTTCCTAGAACATGATTGTATTACCTTGTTCTTGAAATACGTGTTATTCTTAAAGGTTCTCTAGAAGGTTTCTACGATCTCCTGAATATGGCGATATCTCACTCTACTGGCTCTAAGCATCCTAGAAATTCTTAAGTCATGATGATAAGCGGCCGATTTCTCTATTAAGCAAGCAATCAAATATCGCAACACACCGAGGCCATCTTCGGTGATGGGAGGAGCATGTTCCGATACCAGCACCACTGTCAGCCAATAGCAAGCGAAGGATTCTCTCGCCCCTCGACCGGTGGAACCAGCGGAGTGATATCTCGAAGGTGCGCGGCTCGTTGCCCATACAGCCCAGACTATGATTTCAAGCCAGCGAGCGCGCGCTCGAGAGCTGACAGTCAAACACATCACTGCCCCCCCCCCTCCAAAAAAAAAAAGCTTTTAATTGTTTTTTTTTTGTAAAAGAAGAGCAGCGGAGCTGTAGCTTATGTTTTCGGAGGCGGCTTTCCAGGCGAGCGATCTGCTCTTCTTTCGCAAGGGAATCTGGAGCGCTCGACGCAGTGGAACTTGAGGCGATAGCGGCTTCGCGGCGGTTGCGGAACCATTCACGCTGCTGCGCACATCGCCGCTCGTTCCGCTTCCGCTCTTCTTCCGCTGAAGAAGGGTTGCCGCCATCTATGAGCGACGGCGGCAGCCAGTTGTCTGGTTGTCGCCGTCGCTCATAGATGGCAATAGCTGTCCAGAGTTCGGTGTCATCATTTGTAATCCGGCGGACACGATACTTGGGAACCTAAGCCCTCAACAGCTCCGCTGTAAAACTTGGTCAGATGTCGTCCTGGCTGACAGAACAATGCTCCTCCCATCGCCGGACAAAAGTTCGATCTTTGATTGCTTTTAAATAGGAAAATCGGCCACGCATCGTTATGATTTAGGAATTTATAGGATGCATAGAGCCAAAAGATGAGACAGCTTCATATTTAGACGATCTTAGAAACCTCATCGGGTCACCTTTAAAACGGTGATTTCATGCGTGACGTCAAGATGAATCGAAACGAAATAATATCAAACTTAAAATTAAACAAAAGCACACAGAGTGGTTTATCGTCACGCTAAACACCACCAGGCACGTTTTGAAGCAGCTACATTAACTATTGAAGTGCCACTATTATCCATTTCACCGCTTCACCGGTTCATTCACCCCAAAATAGGAATAAATTAACAGTTTCAGCGAGGCTCTTTACCGCGCCACACAAGGCTCTCCGAAATCCCACACCGTTTCGTTAATTTCCCCTGCCACGCTCTCCAAAACCGATAACAAATTTGTAGGCAAGTCGCTCGAATAAACCGCTCGCTGTTTGTTTACCTATAAAAAAGAAGAAAAAAATACCGGCGCTGGAAAGTTACATACGGTCGTGAAAATCAACTGGGACGGTTTCGGTGCGGATTGCGTCTGGGGTTTAAAACGAACGGCTTCATCCTCAATGAGTCCCTTGTTGTGGCGTGTCATTCCCAGATGGCGCTGGTCGCTGCCGCCGATGCCGCCGGGCTGGAATTGGTGCCGGATAACTATTAAGTTGTCGGCGACTGTCCGTCGCCTGTCAGTGAACAGTGGCCGACTGAGCTGGGCATTGGTCGGGCGTCCTTTTCAGAGCTTTAAACTGACAGTCCACCCACAGGGCCATCTGCGTACGACTAAAACGCTGGGAACAAAAGCCGCGCCTGTGGCGTGGAACGGCGTTCAAAACCGTGAAGGGAGAGCGGGGCTCCAATTGAATACGGCTGCGTCTGCATGCTCGGGGTGGCCGCGCGTGTTTGCCTTGCTTCGCCTCTCCGTGGCGAAGTTGATGTCGGAGAGTCAACGCTGTTGTCCTGAAATATATAGGACGGGTTTCAGAAAAAGAAATTAGAGTACCATGCGATAACCACTTTTAGAAATCACCAAACGTTCCTCTCCATAAATCTTGTACTAACAAAAAATTTTGTAAGTGAAAACACAACCGATCTTTTGAAGTAAAAAAAGTAAACAATTTATTAAAAAATATATTACGTTCGAACAGAGTACTATTTTGAGTATAATGATACGTTTGAACACAGTACCATTTTAAGTATATGATACGTCTGAAATACTTTTTTTTTTAGTATAATGATGATGAACGAATACTGCTTTCACCAATTCTTTTATTATTAAAACGTTAGCAATAGACAGGCGCAGTACTCTATGCAAATTCTAAACACAAATGTAATGCGACAAAAAATAAACACGTCAATAAGTTTGCAAAGTGTTTTAAATGTGTATATTCTGAAATCAATTTTTTTTGTTTTAACAAGCAACGCTGTCAATGTTTTGCCAATATTATTTGCATTTACTGACACCACCAGTTTTGGCAACTAACTTGGCTGTTTGAGACTACTATATCGTAAAAAGCAAGTTTTTTCTTTTTTGCATTTTTGCATTTGTGTAATTTATACTGCCCTCGGGTGGCACCATCACTCGTGCAGGTTCGGAGCTGACGACGGCGTCCCAGTCCAAGTCGGGGTCACGGACGAGCTCGGCGATTCTCCGAAAGCCTCACCGAGACCTGAGGCAGTGGAAGAAGAGAAAACATCGTTTCGTTCAGGAGCCCAGCGAAAATAAAGGAGAGCGACGCCCTAGATAGAAAGTCCTACGTCACGAGATAGGCTTAGCCCAAGCTTCGATCAAGCGCTGCACTTTTACGGGACGTAAACTTGCAGCTTAGTTGCCCTATAAAATATACTCTATGACCGATCAATATAATGCGCACGAGATAAGCGCAGTCTCCTAGCAAAACGGCGGTTACATATCAAAGATTCCAGAAGTATTTTTTATTATTCTAGTTTGGAAGGGCAGGACGTGGCACAATAATTGACGTAGCTTGTAATTATTCGGTTGACAAAGAATGGTGTTGTATAAATATTAAAAATACACAAAAGACGTTACATGATGCAAAAAGCCAATGATTTTGGTGTAAATGATGGTGTAAATGGTGTATGTAATATTAACAATACTAATAAGAACATTACACTTTTGTGTTACGTTCCTATTAATATTGTTAATTTTACACCATTTACACCGTCATTTACAGCAAAATGTGTAAATTATGGTTTAACTAGACTGAGCGGTATAATTGAGACAAAAATGTGATAATCAATGTTGCTATTATAAAACAAGGTGGTATTTATTGACACTGACAACACACGTTTCTCGCGACACCCGTTCTGTTTGGTTCAGTTCTAGATCATGAAATTACTGCAAGACGTCTAATAGAACTGGCAACAGAAAGAATAAAACAAACTCCGGACAAGGGACAACGAACATTTCTTTCAACTGGCAACAACGTAAACGAGCCCAAAAGCACTCCCCGCAATTTAGAACCTTGTCCGGAGTTTGTTTTATTCTTTCTGTTGCCAGTCAGTGTTACCAACACGCTCTTCAATTAATGCGTCTAATACACTTTGGAACTTTAGTACTACACATACCAACTATCTGCAAGAGTATAGTAGAGTGATTCCACGTCAGTTTACGCAATGAAAGTCTGGGCCATGCTTTTTTTTAAATATATATTTCTGGAAAACTACAGGTATGTAGGTCATGTTCCTTGGAGAAATATTCCGCTATATATGAACGCCATAGCAAAGTTTTTTTGCAGTGATAAAAAAGTAAAAATTTGAGCCATTTTTTAATCAGAATTACTTTTACGTAGTGATACATGTTTTGTTTATTAAACAAATGTTCCGTAACACTTGCAGAAAATAATATTAAATTATATCTAAAATAGCTATGGACAATAAATGACAGAAAACGTCAGGGTAGCCGAATATTAACACGCATTCAGAAATTATATTTTACTGAACGAATTTTGTAAATATTTATGAAAATATACCAAAATGTGCATTGTTACACGAAGCTTACAATAATAGAAAAGTTTGTTTTATACCATTTGTTGTTGTTTTGGTGTCAATTAAAAAATTCTGCGGATTTCCTAAAAATGTGTTATAATTGCGCATATTTATTTAGAAGAAAAAGTCACCACAGCTTATTTTCCTTAAGAAACCTACCCTGTTCTCAATAAGGTGTACTAGGTTCTGAAGCCAAAATATTGAGTGACATTTGACCTAGAAACAAGAAAAGCGATATCAAACCTTGCCTAAAAAGGAACCGACTTGTCTCTGTTATTGTGGTCTCTGCAGCTTAGTTCCAAGCGTTTTGAGTGGTACTTTGTTTGTTTATATTAGATTTTAAAGCCATTTTATTCAAAATCGGGTATCCATATTCTCTAGAAAAGAAACTTGTTCTAAAATATCATTATTTAGTCCACAAATAACTGCGAAATGATAATCCCATTGGTCATGCGCGACTGCTATGTCTACAAAATCTCAAAGTCTTGAGTTGCGTGTGAGGTCTTCCACAGACGAGAAGCCTGGATGAATTTGGCAGGTATCATGGTCGCCCATTCTGCTTGCTTCACCGCACGGAAATTCCTAACGTGTTCCGCGGACAGGTAGAGCACGCTTCCATTTGGCACTTTATCCCGCAGCAGCTCAAAAGTCATTTGTGGTGACAATCCCTTAATCAGTCTAGGATCTTAAGTTCGTTTTCTGTGTGTGTGTAGGGGGGGGGGGATATGCAAGAAGTCGGGACTAGTCGGGACTAGGCGGGACATCACTGCCTGCTGCGATTGGTCAGCGCCACGCCGCTGACCAAAACAAACTTAAGTTTTTTGTGTGTGTTTTATTGAAAATTTTGCACTTCGGCTGGGTAGATAACTGTCCAATTCTCAGCAAATTCCTATTGGAAAACAACCGTTTTTGGTGCTGAAATTTGATTTGATATCTTGTATGAAACTTTATTGAACATCACGGGTGTAAAAATGCTACATATACTTCTCGCTTCATGATTAAAACTGCTGTACCAAGGCCGAAGTGTCTTAAACTATTTTGACAATTTTGCCTGCACCACATGACGCGAAACAGATCTCCTCGTCCTCGCCAAGATCAAGCGACTCCAATGAGATTTTCTGCATCTTGAAGGCACAATTTGCACTGACGTAAAATAAAACAAGAAAACAACATCGTGGTTGCTTAGTGTTGCGGAGAGATGCTGAGGCAACGGTGCTTGACGTCCTCTTCAGGAAATACCCTTCTTGGTGTATTTGATATCGCCGTGAGAAGCAACCGGAAATTCAATCGACGAATGCAAGCACACACCTCATGCTTGGGACTTTTCTTAAAACCCATTTTGTTTATCTGGTGGCGTCCGGAGACGCTCCCATGCTCCCATGCAGGTGCGCGGTGAAAGTCCACTTACTGATCATACTCCGTTTTATCGGTGTATAACTGCGCGACGTCGAGTGACCAGAGGCGGCGATGGCATAGCACGGCTAGCACAAACTCCTAACATCGTCTTTGGTTATGGGCCAAATAAACAACAAAACAGTGAAAAAAAGGAGGGAGAGGGGGAGACAACAACACAAAGCTAAAACTAAGCTACAGAAGAGGAATGAGCGTAGTGTTCCATTGCCTATGGTAGAGATCTGCTGTTTAGCCTCAGTCGCTTCCAAAAACCTCATCCTTGAGGCGACGTTGTGCGGCAGAGCATAAGGACACGAGAAGTTTGTTTTCATTTTTAGGTCAAATGTGACTTACTATTTTGACGTCACACCTCAATACACCTTATAGAGACTAGGTTACAGTCTTTAAAGAAAATAAAGGATGTTGTTTTTCGTCTTGGGAAGTACATTATGTACATTGCGCTTAAAGTACTACCTCAATGAGGTTTAGAAAACTTCGTGTTTTACTCGAAGTACATTCTGTGAGTATGTACTTGTCCTTAAATTACTTTGTTTTTCTGGTACTTTTCCAAGAAAGTACAACTTCCGACTTTAAAGTATATTCCCAAAGTTTGGTCTCGTCAAATTTGTATCACAAAATGATGCGTTGCCAACTCTGAAGAAATACCGGGTGGGATGTTCTACCTCACCAGAAACGTAGAGCAAAACTACGCATCGCTCCGTTTGTACTGCGGGCGGCTTTTCCGCAGTATTCTAAAGTCTGGCTACTTCACGCTCGGTCAGCGCAAGCGAGGAGGATAAACATATTAGGAGATAACACTCCTACACAAGAATATTTCTTCCGGAATCTACGGGGCAGAGGTCCTGCTCTCTCCTAGTTCGTTTAACGCCCCTGGGTGGCAAGCTCAGTTCAATCGGCGCAAAATTCAAAAGTTCAGAAGGACTTCCGAATTTAACGCCATTTCCGAAAATAACTACTCTGTAGGTTACAATATTCGCCGCCATTTTCGAAGAAAGAAAAAAAAAACTGATGCACCCCCAATTACCCCTGGATCAACGCAAACTGATTTAAAAACAACAAAAACAGAACACTGTATAAGGGAATGAAAGGGCATCAAGAAAGATTGTGTTAAAAGTACTTGTACGTTACTTCGAAAGTGCACTGTATTTATGGTAATTTACTTTAATTACATTCCTCCCGGTGTACTTGCTTGTTTACTTGAAGTGCATGACTTTTATTTACTTTGTACTTTACCTCAAGTACTTTTTAGATACACTTTACCCAACATTGTTTTTGTTTGATAAATATATCTGCGCAATTATGACACATTAATGGAAATCACCAGAATTTCCTAATACAACAACAAAACACCAACGAATGGTATAAAACAATTTTTATATCATTGTAAGCTTCAGGTAACTATGCGCATATTGGTATATTTTACTTAGTGTTTACAAAAGTCTTTCAATACGAAGCACCTTCTAAATACGTGTTTTAATTAGACTTTCCTGACGTATTTCGCAATTTGTTATTTATATCAATTTTGAATGTAATTGATTATTGTTTTCTGCACGTGTTGCGAAACGTTTGTATAATAAACAGAAACATTTATAGCTTTTCTAGGTTCTTTTTCTAAATATGAACGCTGCTGCAAATTATCATGTAAAATTGTGTCATTTTCCACGGCCCGAGCTTCTCAACATTGTACGCTATAAAAAAATAGCTGCGCGTTCATATAGTACCGGAATATATTTTCCCAAGAACATGGCTTTTATATATATATATATATATTTTTGTAGAAAATATAAAAAGATATGACCCAAACTCATCATTGCACGAACTGACGTGGAATCACACTGCTATAGCTGAACCAATGACTAGCTCAGGCAGAAAGTTGTCAAGTATTTTTTAGTGGTTATAGTTATCCTGGTGTAATGCCACCAGTCATATTATAGACGCTTTCAGCGCGCGCCAGATTCAGCCGCCATAGCCGACCTTCTCTTATCTTACCGAGATGCCGAGCCACTGAAGCGGGCGTTGACGGGTCTCCACAAGGGCCTATGCTGAAGAGAAGGACACGGTAACATTTAAAATGGCAATAACCTCTCCTGCTATGGTAATGATGAAGTGGAGCGAACGGAATAAGAGGCAACCAAAACTGAAGGTCGGTTATGGCGGCGCCCAGGCACAGCTGCTTGAAAGCGTCTATAGCAAGTTATTTTTTTTAAAGTATATATATATTGTTTTATTATACAGTCAGGCTATGACGTTACTGTCC
>JAZHYW010035797.1:0-63615 GCA_037355805.1 Ixodes ricinus | reverse complement strand
TTTAGTGGTTATAGTTATCCTGGTGCAATGCCATAGTCATATCATGAGCAAGTTATTTTATTTAAAAAAGGTATACATATATATTGTTTTATTATACAGTCAGGCTATGACGTTACTGTCCATCAATTGACAGGGAAAGCGAATACTTAAGGCATAAGGGTGCAATATTATTTATTTTCTAGATCATGCATTGACAAAATGTTCGCTGACCTCAATAGGATCGGGAGATAATGCTTAAAGTAGTAACGGGACCAGAACATGGTGAATGAATTAAATTATTCGGTACAGTAATATTGTTAGTTGTGTAGTATTCTAGATGTGTCTACAATTATTTTATATAAAAATTGAGCTACTCTAGTAACATGGAGCTTCGGCACGATTCTAGTTAACCGTTTATTATAATAACCGTCAATATACAACTCATTACAGCTTACTCAAATGGTGGCGAGGTGTCCGAGTTCTGTAGTGTTTCTTTTTTTTTTAAAGTTTGAAATAATATAAAAAAGAGCGTTAGAATTTGTGTAAGACGTGACGTAGAAATATGAGTTGTCTATTTCTTCGTTAATTATATTACCACTTGCCTTTAGAAACAATGGCAAAACATGTTTTAACTTTGGTATTCACGTAAGCCACAAACACCCCTAAAATTTACGTGCCCTGTTCCACTTAAGCATTTTTCCACCGGCATATTGCCACTATTTATCAAAAGATACTTTGACCTATGAGCTTTGCGCATCTGTATCTATGTGTGCCTCATAGTCAAAGCAAATGTAAGCCCCGACCGGATATCAGTAAAAAGATAATATTAGCGATGAATATTTCTATAAACACAAATTTTGCTCCAACTCGCATTACGATTTTCAAAACTCTGCAGAGAAAAGCCACAATTAAAATTTTCATTCCTTTCTTTGGACTTATTTCTCCAGATACCGAGATCGGCTCGAGTTGTGATTCAGTGGCGAAGGATTTTGCAACTCCTTGTCCGAAGAAGTCGCGGCGACGGCGGCAACTCTTCCGCCCACATAGCGCCAGTTCTTTTTCTTCTCCTCTCCGTTCCCGTGATCTATCGAGCTTTGTAATGCTCTGTCCGATAAATTATTCAGCCTGTCTCGCAGAGAAGCTACGAGCCGCCAGTGAGCTGAAAATTTCCTTTCTTTACGATCATCTCTTCTTCCCGCATCATTTCTTCTGACTTTATGTTTTTTTCTCTAGATCTTGTTTTTGTTCCGCCTCCGGTGATGTAGCGCCTTCCGCCGTCATCCCTCCTAGTTTTCGAGGGGTAGCTAGAGCAGCCTGTTGTTGGCTACTCAATTATTAAAAGGCCATCTCACGTCGCTCTCAAATCGCGGAGTTTGCATTTTTGGAAAATGTTCGATGATACTTTAGGTGCTTTCTTTTCTACTTGTTTTATTTATTTTTATGGTATTGTTCCGCTCTCGGTTGGTGAATTCTTCTGCCGCGCGTTGTCCTTCCAGTTATTGACGCAAGGATGACCGTGCCTTATCTCCAAGGTTTTGTGACCAAGCGTCACTAGACGTGTATTTGTCCTTGAGTCAGAAAAGGCAACTAGCATGATCTGGGTTATTTGACGTTTTAGGTTGATTTTCTTACTTAAACAAACCCTTTTGCATATAAAAATTCAGACTAGAAAAATAAAACAGTGATGGCGTCTGGCATAAGGCATTTGAGAGTGAATACGTATGAAAAACTTGTGAACGAGTGGACATTTCGGAACAAAATTTCATAACACTTAACTTTGTTTCTATGTAAAGCATTGGGCTTGATGATAAAGTAATGAATCGTATAATGATTAGCCTAAGCATGTTATGTCTGGAGCACAAATAAAGCTTCACAAATTTGTACCGTGAATTAGCTTTGATTGCTTTTGACCTAAATTTCCCGAGTTTCTCTCATATTGAACCATCATTTCGTAAAAAGTAAATATAAACTTGTCCAAGAATGTACCGCAGCCGTTTGTGCTAACATTTCAATCTACCTTCGTCGTATATACGTCACGCTAACAAGATTCAATTTTCGTCTTAAAAAAAAAAAAAACATTGAAAAAGTTGGTTTTGCGATAAAGAGAACGGGTGTCGTTTTGAGTTGAACCTGAACCGCCTAACGCCACCTTTTCTTATCTCCTTTATTGTGCTCTCGTCCGACTGTCCTTTTTTCGGAACAAAAATAACTATAAGCAAATTATCAACACTATCAAAAATAAACAACTAAAAGTCGCATCACATCCGCGACGCTCTAAGTCGACGTTTTGCTCTTATTGAGCGGGCTCGGCGAATCTGGCTTTGCAAACTTGTTTCTAATTTAGTTTGTTTGTGATCTTTGTGGTTCTCTCAACTCAAACGCAAAATGGTCCATCTTCGCGAACACTGCGGGATTCGAGGCTAAGCCTATAGAACGACCGAACTAAATCCGTCTCCGTGTCATGGCCCTAACGAAAATTCTTTCCGGGTTCGTTCGCATTTCGATAACAGCTCTCCTTGCCACTTTATACCTGACGCTTTATTTGTTGTCTGCCTGAACTTATAGTGTCGTTTTTTGCTTGATGCTTTTGTTGAAACAGATCTCGTAGCTCGATCTTAGTGACTTGTTACATTTCAACGGAAGACACTGGCAACTTTCTGCTTGAAGTCCTTTTATTAATTCACTTCTGGGTTACGTTTTAGCCTCCGAGACTGCAACCTACATCGATCATAGCTCCAGTGTATCTGTGTTTGTTTCTATCAAATAGCTAAGAATAAGAGTTTGTTGTGTTTCGAGTTTACGTTCGATCAACGGTGGAGGGAAATGCATTTGCAAGTCAATTGAGGACATTCCCTCCTATTTTTCACTTCTCAGAAAGCCACTGACAGAGCATTCAAACGAAACTGAATGGCCTTAGGACTGGTTTGTTTTTCTATTTAATGTTTTCTTGTTCGTTTGTTAGTTGTGTATTTGTGTAAGATAAATCTCATTGGTTTCTGCTGTGGCCCTGAAGAACTTCGTATGTTTTGTGCTTGCTTGACTTACAGTTGCGGTGTGTTTATTTTCTCAAGTTTTTGAGTTAAGAAACTCTTTTTGAACCTGTGACGTCAGATTTTTGCACTAAAAATAAAGCAATAAGAAACTATTGCGTAATTTCTTGACTTCGTAATGTTTCGCTGGAGTAAAATAAAAATTAGTTTGGCCGTACAAATATAACAACCAAAAAGTGCAAGCTAAGTGAAAAAAGCTTGCAGTTCAAATGTTTTCATTGGGAAAAGGACACCAACCAATGATAAACGTTTGTTTCAAGTTCTCCTGTAAATTTTGTTTATTTGTGTTACTTAACTTGTTTAGACTTTCTTCAAAGAGTATTCACGTTTTTTCACTAGCTGAAATCATATTGGCCGAAGTCGAAATGCTGGCATATAAATTATCGATGTAGAAACTTTGTGCGCAGTTGAGTTAATGATCTGCAACAAATAATATATTTTTATAATGTAACGATAGTAATCGTTACTTAACTTCTGATCACAGGGCGTTGAAATACGACGGCATTTCTATAATGCCCATCTCCACCAAACTAGGAAACATTTTTCTCAGATCGCGGTATCTCCATCGCGCAACTTTACAAATTACTGTGAACAAATGTCACGACAATATAATCAGGAAAGAGGCTTTGTTAGATACGTATAGTTATTAAGGAGAGCTGTAATTTCAGAGGTTGTGATTAACTTACTCCTCGGATGAATGTTAGAAAAGTTTGAAAATTTTGCGTTCAATATTTGTTGTTCTTTTCTTTGCAGAGGTTACTGTTCACAAAGACGAGCCCTACTTTGCGGAGCCCATTCCAAGCTTGACGGTGGCCGCAGGTCGTAATGCTGCTTTGAAGTGTGTCGTTGAGAACCTAGGAAACTACACGGTAAATATTATGCACTATCTGTCTTTTCTAAAGTTTGTGAGGAAACTAAAAAAAAAACTCACAATGAGCCAGATAATCTGGAAAGTGGGAACTATATAAAAGAGGAAGTCAACAGAACTAGTAAAAGACCGGACATATTGATAACATGTAATGTCATATAATATTTATTTAATGCCGTCTGAGAGGTTTGGCATCACAGTCAGGCAAGTAGCCCAGACAAGAAGCCCTGCGGTTCCGCTGTTACATAAGTGCCCTGACATTCATAATACAGATCAAATAAACGTATGACAAAGCAAATCAACTGGAAAAATAGCACCTAAACCTAAGTGTCCATTTTGATATGATGCACACTTTCATGCGACTTCTCTCAATATCACAAACCAAACAAATAATACAATATCTTTCAACCGGCAGATGAATCCTACGTACTAAGAAACTTCAAAACAAATTGTGGGAAAAATATTTTTTGCGCGTTGTTTTGAAAAAAAAGAAGCTGTTTCTACGAGGAATGCACAGCCCCAAAAATCTTGAGATGAAAATAACTTTAACGTGCCTCTGAGGTTTCCAAGCGTACTTAAAATATTGCTGTGGTAAGTTACTGCCCATGGTAAGGCACAATCATGAGTTAACAAATATCCGTGCCGTTGAAGGCCAGAATACACTAAGCTGCTATAATGGCGACCTGTGACCAACCTTTATAAAGCATATTTATTAGAATTCATTCGTTATTTTTTGCATTGCGCGTTAACATTACCTCTAGGTAGGGCTGGGCAATTGATCGATTAACCTTCCGATCAATCGATTAAGGGTTTAATCGCGATCAAAATGTTTAACCAGTTAATCGGTTTTTTAATCGGAACTCAAAAAGAAGTCAACTGGACGTACGCATGGCTCTATCCTGGACGACCTGCCCGAACTAAAGATGACTCATGCCCCCCTCTCCCCCTTAAGGAAAACACTGCGTGGCGTGTATCCGGTCGTTCTGTCCCGAGCGGTTTTCCGTTCCCAGCCAGGTGCTATGGAGCAAGGTTCATTCTCGCGCTCGCGAAGCGTCACGTGTTCGAGGATATACATTACAGTTCTGTCGAGGCCAGACGAACAAGCCGGGCCCGCAATTGATCCCAGCGCCACCGCGATACTTCACGTGTTGAGGATCTATTACACATCCTGCCCAGGCAAGACAAACAAGCAGAAAAACAAACTGGGAAGCTAACAATGCCATGGTTACTTCTTCAAGCATTTGGCCCGTAAAATGGACGAGTGCACGAGTATGAAAGGCAATTTCGCTGGAAAGTTTGGGTTTAAAGCAAACTCCAGCGGTGAAGTTTTTAACTCGAAGGAAGTCCACTGCCTCATCTGAAAAAGCTGTTTTCGTACAGTGGAAGCGTAAGTTCTGCTTCGGTATCAAATACGAGCGAAGCACCCATGTACGCCGCTGCAGCAAGGGCGATCCGCCAAAACGCAGACAACAATCAACGCCTTCTAATCGAGGCCTTTTTCTCTGAAAAAAAGAAAGAAGAAGCATCGCCCAAGCCCTGACTTCTTGTTTTCCTGTCGGAGAATGTGGACAAACTTCCTTGTCTTCGGAGCTGGAGCAACAATATGTTTCTGAATCGTTGAACTATTTGTATCCTCAATTCTAAATGTCCTTTGCGCCGTGTAACAGAGAGTAAAATAAGTCTTCAAAGGCACGACGAGTTGTTGCATTCTTTTTAATATAGTATTTGAAAAAATCTACGCAACCGATTAATCGATTAATTAATCGATTAAAGGGTGGCGATTAATCGGGTTAAAATCTTTATTCGACGCCCAGCCCTACCTCTAGGCTCCGACGGAAAAAGAAAGCGACCAATAGGGACAATCCTTCGCAGGCGCGGCTGATGGTTTGCTTGTAGGCTTTGTTTCCTCTCAATTCAAAGCGCGGCGATGCTAGGAGAGTAGATGAAACCAATCAAACTTCGCAAAGTTGTTTCCTCGCGGCTCTCCTCGTCTTTGCGCATTAAATCACGACGCATTCAGTGTGCGTGATTCCGGTCAGCCGTCAAAAAGTAGTCGCACAAAGCCGAGGAAGAACCGTGATGACGCACTTTTTGTGCCACTTAATTGACTATTTTTTGATCATAGGGTCGGCTGCGCTCAGAGTTACGTGGCGCGAAACGGGAGTATAGTAGCCTTCGACTGACTCCCTGACATTCGGCGAGAGGGAGCATGATCTATCTCTCGGCGTTTCCTATCAGGTGGCGTGGCTGAACGTGGACAAGCAGACGTTGCTGGCGCTGCACACTCACGTGATCGTGCAGAACGACCGGATCCGCGTGAGTCACGGGCAGCCTGCGAAGCTGGCAGCTCGAGATTCGCGACGTCAAGCCCGAAGACACCGGCTATTACATGTGCCAGGTGAACACCCGACCGATGAAGAATCAGGTCGGCTACCTCAATGTCGTCGGTAAGACGTCTTGATTCGGCGTTTCTTGAAATTAGTTTTCTATTTTTTTTCTACTACTTGCTCGGGAAAAGACGTTGAGGTTAATCAAAGCAGAACTTTTTAAACTGCAACTTCGACTGGTGGCACGCATTCGAAAACTTGCTGCGTGGAGGGTGTTCAGGAGCAAAAATCTTACGACGTCAAATGTCTCTCAGAAACCAACCGCACGACAGATTGCTTGAAATTAAAAATTACAGATTAATTTACCCAGCCATAATATCGCACATCAAATTAAACTATTTTGTGGAGTGCGCAAGCAGATATTGACATCTATTTATCCCTCGAGTAGAGCGGCCTACCACCCTCTATTTTTGTATTGTTGATTGTGATCTATTCAGGAAAGCGTTAGTTAACTTGTGAACCTATTTGTTTTATTTGTATTTTTTCCCTACATGTGATTACTTTTTAATAATTGTTTTTCCACTCGCTATCTGCAATTCGACATGCCTCCAGTGTAAATTAATAAAAATTAAAACATAAAGAAAGTTCAGCAGAAAATTTTTTATTATGAAATAAATCAACCACCTGATGGTCCAACGTAGAAACCTCCTATAGTCGATGACAAAATGAGAGCAACAAAAGAAAGGTGCTGGAGAAAGGACCAAAGTTCGTCAGTGAAGCTTAATGGAATAAAACAGAGCAAAAGATACATAAAGGAAGACACAAACCGGACTGGACAGAGCGCTGTACAAACAGGAAGAGACAAACCTGTCCGGCTTGTCTCTTTCTTTTTGTATATTTTGCGTTGTTTTATTCCATTATGTACAACGATTACCAACTAGCCAAGCTATCAACCTTATGCCAGTGAAGCAAAGTTCAAGCCTTCAGAACTGTTGTCATTGGTTAGAACAGTAGCCGTCAAGGCAGAAGAAGTAGCCAGAGAAAGGTGCATTTTGCTGGAGTTGCTAGGCGTTACCTCATGGGCGAGGTAGACAAAGGGCTAGGCCAAATATAGCTAAAGTTGCGTCCTAATGTCTTGAAGAACGTTTAAAGCTGCTGGTTGCGAATAAAAAGGGGGTTCTGCGCTGGTACCAGAGGAGGTGTTTTCAAAAAAGCTGTAGAAGCCATTCACAAGTACTTTAAAGTGGTCAGCTGACGTTGTCGTTAGAAAGGTCAAAACAAAGGGCAATCCAGCTGTGTGAAGAAATGGGGCTTGACAAACTAAAGTCGTCAGTACAACGTGAAAAAGTGTCGCACCCAACTGTGTGTTTTTTTTTTTTTGTTAAGACGTATAAAAGGGCTATGTCGATAGTCTCTCATAAAGGATCTAGGAAACTGTACATGGTGTCGTATCTACAGCGACACCTTACAAATCTGGATCTGCAAGACCCATTCCGGGTAACCAGCTCAGAAAGTGTTGTAGGGTTTCTGAAGGAACACAACCCAGGCTCATGCGATGCGGTATCATTTTATATTGAAGAACTCTATTATGCGACACCGCATAAAGATTTGCTAGAGGCAGTGAAAAAGTGCATCGAGTATTACGGAATAATCGCTTTTCAAAATGCATGTGGAGTAAGTGTGGAAAGGTTTCTTGAACTGTAAAGGTTCTATTTGGAGTCGACATTTGTTGTATTTAGGAAGGAAAAGTTTGTGTAAAAACGGGGAGTGTGTATAGGGTCGAGTGTAGCGCCAATATTGAGTGACATCTTTTTCAACAAAATGTGATAGAGGAATCGAGAGCAGTCTTGAAGAAGAAAGGATCCGTGTTTTTCGGTACGTCGATAACTATCTGGTTCCGTTTTTTTTTTTTTGGGAGGGGGTTTCGAACTCAGTCGGAAGGTGATGGTAACATAAATGTTAGAAACGTTTAAAGCGTGTTCATGTGAGTTCAAATTCGCAAAAGAGGACACAGTGTAAGGCGGCATGGAGTATTCGGACCTAAAGCTTGACTTTAAGGGAGAACAACTGTGTTGATTTTACTGCACCAGAAGTAAGAGAGGAGTATTGTCATGTGATTCCAGTCATTCAAAGGTGGTGAAGAGAGGTATAGTGGGACGTTGCCAACGGGCAGCGTTATAAAAGTCGTGCGAGCCTAAGACGGTGGCAAGTTTCGGCTTTCAGGTAGATTGTCTAACTGAAAGTGGTTATCCACGAAACCTCCTAGTCGGGGGGGGGGGGCAGAAGGTCTTTTGGAAAAACTTCGGAACACAGGGGAACACGTTAGGAAAGATCCTACAACAAAACTGGTGGTATTACCTTATATACATAAGGTGGCTCACAAACTTACGAACGTTGGCCAAAGACATAGCGTTATGGTAGTGTTCTGAGCTCCGTTAAAATTGAGACGCCTTTGTGCAAAAGTTGATAAAGGAAGGCAGAATGGTCAGGTAAGCGAAATAAACCACCGACCAAAAAATACATCCGTCAAGTGCAAAGTGGAAGTTGTGTACCAGATACCGTTGACCTGTAAAAAGGTTTCTATCGGACAAACTGGTAGATGTATTAATAACATGCCCGCTCTGTGAATTCGTCACCGGGGGGGGGCGAGGGGAGTACGTGGCAATTCACTGTGATAGGTGTGGCTGCAGTCCAATATTAGAGAAAACGATGATGCTGGGTACGCATAGAACAAAGAGTAGACAAGAAATTTTAGAGGCGTATTTTATTTCACGGTGCGAGGACGGAAGCTGCATCAGTGTTCTGTCTATAGCCGTCTAATTCGACACGTGTTAAAAACGAATGACGGTGTATGTTTGTGAATGTTTTGAGTATCGCAACAATCATTCTGTGTCTTCCCAACAAAAGAGAAATCAGTTATAAGTCAGCACTTTGTCCGTGTGCATCTTCTCGTCCCTCGTCCATCTTCGCGCTGTTCTTAATTATCACAAATGCAGAACCATCTCGCGCAAGTTTCAACGGAACTACAAAAAAGGTGTTTTATTTGTCCCGCCTTGAGCCCGAGCTTCCTACATTCGACAACGCTTCGGCCTCTCGTGAGCTTCACACGTGCACACGCAGTTAAAGCACGACGGAAAGCAACGATCGAGTAAAGCTGTTTCCACTCTATCAGGGACTATAGGTGGTGAAATACACATACTAAACACGCACACACGTTGAATCTTTAGAATTAATATCTACAAGGCTCAATCGCTTACTCGAAGCGCTTTACTCGCATTATAACAATTAGCTGTGTTCTTATATATGAACGCAGAAAAAAGAAACCAAAAGTGTACGTAGCTCACTAAAAAAAATGGCATTCATCCTCGACGGCTCGGTTGGAGTACTGGCGCCATCGGACGACTGAATCGTGAAGCTCGATCGCGAGAGCTTCGTGATATGGCTGCTAGGAAGCGCATTCGTCGAGCCTCCTATCCTCCTATCGCTCCCCCGTCTACTCCCATCGATCTGTTGACAGTTACGCCATCTCTTGGGAACACCGAAAAGTGTTTCTCCTCGTGTCGTGTTTCATAAACGCTCCACCAGGCGTCGTAGCTATGCAAATATTTTTTAACATATAGAGTGCTTCTGTTTGTTTTTGGTTTTTTTGGGGCTTGTTTGTTTTATTCTGGAGATGCAATTTACTTATTGCGTTAAATGCTTCTAATGTGACTCTACGATGCAGTCAAAACTATGTTTAATTTTGTCGCCTAATCAAAATCAAACTCGCACAAGCAAGTGATCACGCAGCCAAGCGCACGTGCCATTTATATAAGAACGAAAATTAAATTACTGCAGTCCTTACCGGTCATTATTAGATTGCATGCATATTGAAGCCTCTTTTTCGTGTTTTTTTACTTTAGGGTAGAAGAATTTTTTAACTAAAATACAAAGTCGAGATGTGAGCGTATTAAAGGGAGGAAGATGATTGCAAAGCTACTTTCAGAGAACGCTTTTTGTTCTTCCCTTTCTGAATATAAGTGGGCTTTCCCTCATGAAGGCTACGTCCGCAGGAAAGCTAGCTTTTCCGAGCGCAGCGTATTTTCGGCGCCGAGGTTCGCTTTCGAACTTCCAATTGCAAAATATTAGAAAGAAATCATGCTTCGCAGAGGAAGCTGTTATTTCCGTGGCGATGGTGGCTTGGCCTCGACTACACCAAAGAAGATATTTAGCGGTATAATAATTTTGACGTTTAATCGGTAAGACGTGCGTAAAAAAGCTTCATTCAAGCACCCACACAAACCCATGTGTGTTTATTATGTTTCTCTTCTTTCTCTTGAATAATTAATGGCGCAAGATTCCCCATTCGGTAGGGTTCAACGTGAGGTTAGAGCACATAAACAAATAAATGAGCAAATATAAAATACTTTTTTGTGCCTACTATAATATCTGGGTTGTTTCTTCTTCTTCATGTTGGTAATCTTGAATAAGGGGCTGTTTATTGCGCAAAACAAAATACGAAGAATCGTTTTTACACTAGCAGAAACAGCCAAACTATTGTCAGCAAATAATATTGTTTTGTACAGACATACTCTGCACATCACTATAAACTAACTGAGAGGTGTACAAGTGCGAACATTTTTATTTTATATTGTTCCAAGTATTTATCTGGTAATGATCAGTGTCGGTTAAAGCACGTAATCTGTTTTATGGGCCGTACAGTTGGATATGCGCGTAAACGCAGTGGCGTCGGTCATTGGAAGTGAAGAGCGACATTTTGACTGCTTGCGACACCATTCTTGCAATGATAATCGCCGTTTAATAAAAACTTTAAATATAAAAAATTAAGAAAATAAAGACAGCCGCGAGTTTTTGTGCAGTCTTAGTTCGCTTCAAATATCTAAACAGAAAAATGTTTAATAATGAGTTTTGTCTTCACCCATAAAACGCCGTTCTGGCTTGTCAAAAAAAGAAAAAGAATAATAATAAAGCCGCCGATACGGTTCGTTGTGTTGCAGCTCCGGCCCTGCCAGCCCCTCGCAATCGTTCGCTTGGAATCCGTGAGATGGAATCTGTGTCGCTATAAAGTGAAAATTCAAGACGTTTTAAGCCAATGACAACTGAGCCATATGATCCTACGTAAAAACGCAGTAAAACAAATGAGTATTCTGAACCCTAAAACAAAACATAAAGTTAAATAATGGACAAGACGGCACGAAGTCTCGTTAAGATTAAAACCTTTTGTGTCCAATTGTCCGGTTTCTTTTAGTTTTTCTTGTCTCAGGTAATGGATTATGACGCTTCATAAACACCTCCTCTCTACATTTTCTCTCCTAAAGTAAATATATCTATTTTGTGACTGTAATTCAGATCTGGAACTTCAACTTTTATGACGAGGTTAATTGAGCTTATGCCAGTCGCCACTTAGCATATAAAAAAAGTGTTCATTGGTTTGTGGCTTCCAGACGTGATTCCCTTTCCTCACGTGCGCAGTGGCACCTCTACTTCGTGGACGCCTTCACAGCGCGCAACTTGACGGCACGGGAGAACAGCAACGTGAGCTTTCGGTGCGAAGCCAGCGGAAATCCCGAACCCAAGATTACGTGGAGGAGGGAAGACGGGCAGTCCTTTCGCCTTGGAGACCAAAAAGGTGATTGAAAGAAGAAGGTGACACCACGGGTGAGATGGTGACTACGTTTCAGAATTTAAAGCCTTGGAAAAGGAAGAAATAAACTCAAATTAAAAAATGAAAGCCGGTTACAACTCCCTGTAACGCCGAATTAGAGCGCAGCTCTTGAGGAGGGGGAAGGCGCGGAGGGGGTTCACGTGACCTCGGGGCGGTCACGTGACCTGGGGTCACGTGACCTCGGAGGGAGTCACGTGGCCGGGGGTCACGTGACCTCAGGGGTTCACGTGACCTCGGGGGTCACGTGGCAGGGGGTCACCTGACCTGGGGGCCACGTGGCCTAGGGTGTCACGTGACCTGGGGGTCGACGTGACCTTGGGAGAGGTCACGTGACCTTGGGGGTCACATGACCTTGGAAGGTCACGTGGCCTCGCGGTTACGCCGACGGCGACGCCGACACCGTCTGCCAGAAACGGGCGCCTAAGAGCTGCGCTCTAAGAAAGGAACCAAACGCTGGTGGTCTCTGCATGCTTTGCTGTTTCGTCCCCCTTTTTTTATTTAGTAATATGCATATTTACGCGGAGGATCTTTCTCTCGTGTCACGTGCCACCGTCTGACCCCCTGAGCTCTGTCTCATCTGGTAGCCGGGAGTGGCGACACACGAAAAGAAGATTCCCGGACGAACTCGCGAAACAGCGGATATTCCGGACACAGAGAGCCGCCTCGGGCGCCTGTTCTTATGAGATTAGAAAGCAAGCCTAGCGTGTGCCTCATTGCGCTGCAACTGACAATCTGATGTCGGCATGCATATCTTCGTGGATATAAGATTAAGTCATATATACATATATGTGAAAACAAAATCACTTGCGTCTTTAATACTGAAGGCGGATCGAAGCAAGCTGAGATTAAGTTTACATAATATATAATCGTATTTTCTCCCGCAGCTTTGAACTTCGACCTCTCCATTTAAAGTCAGACAAAAACAGATGTTATATTTGCTGGATTCATTCAGAGTCAGGTTTCCAAACTCAGTTTTAAGCGCTTCTTTGGGCACTTTCTTTGTTCTTGAACGTAGACACCACGAAATCGATGTCCATACAAAAGTTGACGTCAAGTTAGCGGTAGTTGCGAGACATAGAACATTATCAAGGTCAGAACAAATATGGAATTTATTAAACACATGATTAGTCAATCACGCGTTTATATAAAGAAGCGGTATTTTTAACGCAATAGAATGCTTTAAATATATTGCCCGTATACATAGAAAAAAAGACACAGAAATTAACGGCTTTTTTTGTGCTTCTGACAAGCACATGTAGACGGAGTTTAAATATATACTTAACGCTAAAGAGCTGCCTTCCCTGTGAGTTTGCTAATTCGCCAGTAAACAAAACTAAACTTGACACGGGAAGCCTGTTATTTTGCTAACATAGCTGGCAAGTATGCTACGTAAGATATACCTTGACCCACCAATAAAGAGCGTCTAATGACGAATCGTTCGCGATATTGTGGCTTAGATAGCGTTACAAAATAGTGCAATATTAAAATATTTTTCCTCAAACGATGCGTACGTGAGGGCTGCTTACCAGTACACAAAAAATACAGGCTAGATCTGTGAAGAAACAAAATATATATATATATATATACTTGTTTTTTATTGTTGTATTGTATTACGCGCGATAGGCAGAAACCAATAAAAAAAGAGCAAACCGGAGCAGCTTCAGAAAAACTCGACAAGCATTTTATAGGCATATAAGTCTATAAAAAAAGCTTATAGATAACCTAAAAGTTTTCGGTTTTGTATTACAAAAAGAAAGGTGCACGTAGTCGCATTAAGCTGATTTGACCTACTTTTTTAGCCAATATATATTTAAAGATGTGGCTACGGACTTGGCGCTAAGATAATTTTTTCAAATCAAAGATTTTTGTTTTTTTTACATTACCGTCAAAGTGCGTTAAAATTGCCATTATCTAGGTGAAAAGATATTCGTGACTTGAATTTTGGCATTTTCTCGTTTCATAATTATATATATATATATAAATAAACTCTGCCGGGTTGTATCTATTTCAGGCCCCCTTTTCATTCTATTTATCACTTAAAAAATCTTGCGCGAGGCAGAAAAAAAAATGAAATGAGAGTACATAATGCCCCCATTTGAAGCGAACCAAAAGAAATGAGCTTTGCTGCTCCGGCGCAGCCAGCACCGACTGGTTTTATCAGAAGGAGCGTTGCGTTTCACCCGTGCTAAATTTTCGTGCGCGCTTTGCCACTTTTTTCTTTTTTCAGCGCGCCCATAATCAAATTGAGAAGCGCCTTTTGTTACCAATACATTGGAACCGCATGTTTCTTTTTGCTGTCGCCATTTTTTTATTGCTTTCACTTCGGTTTGTGCTTTGTCGCAGATATCGCGTTCCACAGCGCCTCCATTGCAAACTTTCAGACGTCTGCCAGATGCCTGAATTAGGAAAAAGAAAACTGGCACGCCAAAACCGGTAATGGAAAATCAACTTAAAAGAGCAGTAAGAAAACCCAAATTACGAAACCGAGATATATATGCATGTATATCTATATTTTTTATTATTGAATTTTGTTTTTTACTTTATTATGTCGTTGTATTAGTTCTCTTTGCCGCACGTTGGGGGCGCCCTCTTGCCCGTGTTAATTGATACCGATGGCCATTGGGTTGATAGGCAGGCGTCTGTTTCCCAGCAACGTGCCGCGCGACGTTTCAAAATGTTATCTTTGTTTCTTTTTTACTTTTTTCTAACAGCCTCATTTTCTTTCTGAACTCTGTTTGGCGGAAATTACGGGGGTACGTTTGGTGGTTTTTTTTTTAATATCAAATACCTCCCACAAAAATGAGGTTGAATAAATAATTAAGAATACGTCGCTTTGAAAAATGTAAACGATGTATTTTAATTTGATGTTTTGTGGCTGGAGTGAGCAAATGAAGTCGTTGTTTTTTGGCGTAAACGCAGTTTGATATTCTGAACAGTTACTCTCATAGTAAGCGCAGAAAATGTACAATAGGTACCCTTACATTTATAGTGCTTACCTTAACATTTCTTTCTGGAATGTTGTCGCGTGCGATACAGAAATTTTGCATTATGGAAATCACATTTCACAAATCGACTCGAATAGTGATTTGATATCAATTTAAATCCAGCTTTAGACCCAAATAGCCAACCAAATCTTTAATATATATTTATATATATATATAAAAGAGCAAGAGAGAGAGAGATTGCAGACCACTTTATTAAGCGCTGGCCATGTTAAGATACCATACAATTTGAACCTTTTTTTATCTCTATCTGCTTTTTTTTATTGCTAGTGGAGAAATCACGAGACGTGAATAAGCTTTGACTCAACACGATTTGCTTTCTTTTTTGACAAAAGAGTAGAATTCTGAAGTGACAGTTGGTCACTTCAGGAAAAAAAAAAAAGATACCAGAAAAAAGATGGGATACTTTGCAAGTCCAGTCGGTGACATGCGGGACCCTTGTCACCCAAAGAAGAAGTCACATAACGCAAATAAGCTTGTCTCTATCGACAGTCACAAACCAGAAAAAGAAAAAAAGGCGCAAAATTTTTGGAGCGTTACGAAGCAGTCGCGGACACACGTTTTCCCCTAAGCAAACCAAAACGAACAATAGAGAAACGAGTCTGTTCTAAGTGAACGGCCAAACAATAATGAAAAGATTGGAAGGCCAGTGGGCGACTAGGAAATATAAAAAGAAAAAAAAGTGATGGGAGGACGCGCGCAGAAAGCCGAAGCGAAAAGAGAAAGGGAGGGTAGATGATGGCGAGGCGTTGACGAGGCAAAAATGAAGAAGAACGTGTCCGTCATCCCTTCATTTTATTGGATTTCTGCCGGACGGCTCGAGTGAACCAGTCGCACGGAAGCGTTAGAGCACATTTCGCCCATATTTGTTCTTTCTTTTTGCTTGGTTGGCGCAGTTCCGAACCGGTAGCCAATTTTTTTTCCTTCGTTTGCCGCCTACTCTTAGATTTGCGAAATATGTCCGTACGCTTATGTTTCTTTCTCCCTGCAGGTTCGTTTCTACTTTAGGTCTTGGATGGTGTCTGCTGTTGTTTCGTTCGCGCAGCTTCATTAGCACGTGTGTCGCAAATGGCCTGCGTCCCACATTCCGCGACTCTCCCACTTTCTAGATATTGCCGGAATGACTTTATTGTCTCGTATAGGAACGTGGACGGCGTCGATCGGCCTGGAGTCACTCGAAAGCGGAAGTCACACTAGCGTCCAAGTTTTTACTATCGCCGAAAGCCTCCACGGCTGATATAGGCTCGTTCCCGTCGAGTGCTTGCTCACGTTTTGAATTTTCCTGTTAGCTGGTAAGCTGATAGGAACTACGAACAACGAATCACGGAGCAAAAGGCACAAACATTATATGCGACGCCCTGAGTTGTTTTGTTTTTTCAGTTGTCATTGATTATAGACGAGTAGCTCTCAAGTTTTGTGCTGCGGCCTTAGCGAGACAAGTCGAATATTTATAGGTCGTGTTTCTTTTTGTGTGTCACGTTGCGTCCTTTCAAACTCTCTGTTAGTACCGGTGTGCAGACACTGAGAAACGCTGACAGACCCTAGTTTACACCCGTGCTTAATGTCACGCTAGGACGCCGCTTCACGTCAGCGTCAAAGTGTCGCGTCTCTCGCGGACACTCGCGAAGGCGCCTTTGTTTAGGCGCGTCTCGTGGACACTGCAGCGCTCCCTGGTGTAGGAAAACAGGCCTATACGGAGCGCAAGTTTGTTCTTTGACAGGGTTGCGATGATGTCAAAATGCCGAGCTTTTATTGGTGGATTGAAACACTATAGTGGGTAGACCTGAATGTCAGATGCCTTGAGGTCTACCTACTATACTTTCAATCAAAGTCGATCAGAACTTGGCGTCGTTTTGACGTCGCCGCAACTCCTACGTCAGAAGCAGACGACTTGCTTGTCTGCTTCTGGCGCAGGACGTTTCGCCATTTTGTTCGGTAATCCTTCACCGACTCTGCGGGTACAGTGCCTGGGAAGCACATAGCCGGTTGCGGTGTTTAACTTCCTCGACTGCCCATGCGTCGGAGATTACATGAAATTGCAACAAAATTCGTCGTACGATACAAATATTTTTGCTGGATGTTGTCGCGATACTGGCGGTTTGTTGCAGAAGTACTGGCGTAGGCGTCGAGCGGACGCAGATGGGTCTGTCGCCATGGCATCTCAACCATCAGCTGCAAGAGGTTTTGTTGATAAAGTAACGAATAACCTTCATAAAAATGTGCGTTGAAACATTTTTATTTTGCTTAACGCTTCCAAGACACATAATACAAAGAGCGTGTGCGCTTACGGAATAAATAAAACAAAAGTGATGCTGCCTGATCAATACATTCGAGCCGTTTTCTTTTTTCTGAAATAAAAACATTTCCGCTTCATTTTCGGCAAAGTGTACCCACAGAGGCGAAGCGAGGAGGAAGATGACTCCCGAAAATTAAGACTTTTTTCTCCCGCTAGCTTTCCTCTTCAAATTTTCTTTCGAGTATCGAAAACGCTCGAACGGATATTGGCAGATGGTTATCTCGGAGCTCCAGGATATTTTTTGAAGTCTTCTTTGCGCAAGAAAGTGAAAGAATCGACTTAAGTGAAAAAAAAAGGTTAATGTATACAGATTTCAGAGCCACAGGCCGAGCAGACGAGGATTTAGTTTAACGTCGTTCGATACTGTCCTCGCTTAATTTCACATGCCACGTATTGTCACAGCCGTAAAATTTGTTTCTGACTCTATAACACGTGCTAGTAGAACGTACTGACCTGAAAGTTGCGCATGATAAAATATTATCGTACATTTTTATTAGAGCGCAGAGCTTAGGCGTCTGTTTTGTTTCGCTGTTTCGACGTCGGCGTAACCGCGCTAAATTTAGCAGGAAATTGACGTCACGTGACATCAACACCAATTCGATTCCCCGCTAAACTTAGCGGGGAAATTCAGTTTCTCCGCTAGAGGTAGCGGACAATATTCAGTTTATCCTCTAGATATAGCGGAAAAAAATTGACGTCACCTGTCCTCAATAACAGTTCGATTCCCCGCTAAATTAAGCGGGCGAGGAATTGAATTGGTGTTGAGGTCACGGGACGTCAATTTTCCCGCTAAATCTAGCGGAAGAAACTGAACTTGTTCGTAGGTGACGTGACACCAAGTCATGTGACGTCATTTTCCCCACTAAATATAGCGGGGACACTGAATTGGAGGACGAGCAGAGAGGAGAGGATGGAGAAGGAGGGAGAGGGTACGCAGGATGAGGAGGGGCGCACCCTCCTCTCCGTACCCTCTCCTCCTCCTCCTCAAGACCTGCGCTCTAATTTCACATTACAGAGATTTGTAAACGTCTTTATTTTTTAACTATTTTTTTGCTTAGTCTCCGATTTTGACATCTAATAATCTTACACCTTTCTTTTTTGTGCTATCAAGCAGTCAAACAGTTATCAAGACAGATAATTTACTCGACATATTTGCTGGTTGGCGTTTTATTTACAATGCACGGTCTTTGTTACACTAAATACCAACAGTTTTTGTGGAGAGTGTTTTTCTGCGAAATCTTGTGAAGATTACTTTAACATTTCATTTCAGTTTATTTTATTTATTTTATTCATACCTCCCGATTGCGTTACAGATAACAGGGGGTAAGCGTTATTTGTAAACACGCCAAAGTGAAAACTCTGAGAGCTCGGGTACTAGTCATTGAAATAAATTTGAACGAAATAATACTAATGTTGCAATAAAAAAAAACATTTGTGTTCTTCACAAATGTTTATACTAAATAAGAAAGTACTTGACCAGTCGACATATGTAGCTCCTTGAAACCTGAAGAGATTCCCGTATGTGAAATGGGACGGTCGGATAATTACCAACACTAAACTAAACATTTATAACTTAGAACTAAATATAACCACTAGCTCACAAATGACGAATTTCACGTGCCCAAACAAAATGTTGGAATTCGGTGAAATCAAAAAGCGCTTGTCACTTTATAACTTATTTTACATTCTGATGAACAAAGGAGAATAGAGAAGGATCTAAGAATCAAGGAAATAGTATTGGCCGGGGTTAGTGTGTTCGACTTTGGATACTGATAATTTTATTATTTTCGTCATACAACTTTTTTTGCGCTCTTCTTTTATTTCATTTCTTTTTGTGCCTGGTGTTTGCTGGGGTCAGGGCGGATAAAAGAAAGAAGTGGGGTTTCTTGCTAGATAAGGATTATTCATTTTTATTTTGAATTGAGTTTTATTATGAAGGCCGCGGATGTGTTTGTGATCCAACAGTTTTGCAGTAAGCAGACACACAATTGCTTTCTATTCAAGGACTAAATATGTGTTCCTTGTTACGGTGTTTGGATACTTTTGAGGAAAACGTCCCTCCCAATGTCTAATGTTCCTTTGTATTTTCCCCAAACTTTGTCACAAATGGTTGATGGTGTGTAAAATTTGACCAGATGCCTTTGATATTTCAGAGTGAAACATTGAAGAAAAAACACGACTAGAAATTATTTAGATTTAAAATCAATGTAACTGACAAATTTATAAAACAAATGAAGAGTAAACACGATATAGTGTCAAAACTAAAGGCTTCTAAGGTTTTTTTTTTTCAGAATATAGCCGGTTTTACTTAGTGTTTTTGTCACAACGTAATTTTGAGCGACATGTCACAAATCGTGTTATTCTACACTCAAACGACAAGGCTGCTAGTGAGATTTCAGTGATTTTCTTTCCATCTGAAAGGTTACTCACAATGCCATGTCCGGGTGCGAAAAAGAAAACGCCTTACAAATAAAATGCCTTTTCGGACAAAGCCGTTCGAGCCCGGCGGCTTCCAAGACATTTAGTTTAACTCTACCGCACCTCACCTTCATCTTCATGATGCCTGTACCTTCATGCCCGTTTTGATTTGTATTCACTTTAAGCCCAAACTGCCAACAGCATTTCTTTCTTCGGCAAAATCCTTTAACGCTATCCCCTACTCACCACAGAACAAGTTCTCCCTATGGCATTTCTGGATGCCAAAGTCGATCCCGATAAAACACGGCGTACCTCGACAGAGCCCTTGCACGTCTCTAGAAGTAAGGTCCGTGACGCTACATATAAAGAACATCCACTACAATACATGTTGCCTCATTTAGACAGCCTCCGATGGGTCCGATTTATATTTGTTTCGAAATAAACTTAATTTAGAAACGTCGCAAAGAAAGTCTCGTTCGGCCATGTCTACGTGCTCAAGCGACACAATCCCACCAGGGGTGTAACATGATGGTAGCGCGGGACGCGAATCTTCATGAAGCCTGCGTTGGCCCACAAGTCGGGCAGCAATATGAACCACCTCAGAAGACCCCAGCGCAAAGCCCCGCAAAACGTGGTCCGACTGTGAACGCGAAGAAAGCGACGAGGGGGGAGGGTCAAGGACGATGCGGGCCATGGCGTCTAGCATTGTGAAGGGATCCTAATGAAGACTAATGTCGTCGTTGATTGTGGGGTCAGCAGCATGACCGGTCGGCAGTAACTCTTTACGCTGAGCTCGTTTCCGGGTTGACACCGCAAGTTATATGGCCTCTAATGTTCGGTTACACACACTGCTTCTTTCTGGCCATCCTGTCTGGAGTTTCCTTTTGTCGCGGGCGCATTTGTTGTTTGCGCGGAGGAACGTTTCGTTGTGTGATTGAGTGGCCCGCAGACTTTGAGGACGTATCAAATGTACGCAGGCGTTCGAGCTTGCGTTTTATATATATATATATATATATATATATATATATATATATATATATATATATATATTATATTTTAACAAAAGTACTCGACCTTTGTTGAGAACAAAATGTGGAACTACGAAGTGTGATCAAAAAGTTCAGGGACTGATATTGCAGCTTAAAAAGAGAGGGCAGCGCCTTGATTCGCGCACAAAAGTCAAAGGAAGGAACCTTCGTGTCTGATTGTACTAAAGGGCGTCGCTTTATTGACATTTGGAGCTGCGCTACACGAGTTTTTGTGACCACGTGCACGTTCACAATGGTGATTTCACCATGGACTGCAAACCAGAGCGGGAAGCGAACATCAGGTTTTCGTCAAACTCGGCAAACTGACAACAGAGACCTTTGAAATGATTTCACAGGGTTGTGTCAAAAAGCAGTCAATTTATCGAGGTGTTTTAAGTGTGCACTCGCGCCTCAGGAACGGCAGAACATCGCTGGAACACTAGGGTCGGTAGTGCGACCTTTTCCGACCTCTCCTTGACTTCAGTGACGTTCTGCCACTCTTGCGGCGCGAGTGCCACTCAAAACACCTCGCACATCTGGCTGCTTTTTGACATAGGCCTTCTCAATCATTTCAAAGGTCTCTCTTTTCTATGTGCCGAGTTTGACGTGAAACTTACGTTCGCTCTCGCTTTGGTTTACATACAGTCTATGCAGAGGTCGCCGTTATGATCGTGCATGTGGTCAAACATACTCGTGTAGCGCAGTTCTAAAGGTTCACAGAGCGACGCCCTTTGGTATAAGGAGACACGAAGGTCCTTTTCTTTGACCGCTGCGCGCACACCACTCTGCTGCCTTATTTTTTTACGCCAAAAAATCAGTCCCGAAATCTTTTGATCGCACCTCGTATAGGCTGTACGGGTACACACTGAGATAAGGAAGTCAATAAGAGCGCGGGGAAACCAGCACGCCGAGCTCTGACTGGAATGATTAGTGCGTAAGACGCGAGTCTAGGTGCCTTTGTACGCACTGGTCAAACGCGTTCGAACGCGAACGCCGGACACCGGACGATGGCGTTCGACGTTCCGACGCGTTAGAAGAGTGAGTAGGAACGAAAGGCAGCTAGCCTCGCGTCCGCCCACTCATCGTTCCAGTCAGAGCTCTTCACTCAGGCGTCACCGCTCCCAATCACGTCCTCCTCTCCCTCAATCTCTACCCGCATAGTCACTGGGCAGGTGGGAAACTACAGGGCGTCCCTTTTGAGCGCCCTGTCTCTAGCAACGCGCTCGGTGCCTTTGGCTGTGCTTTTTCTGCGCATGAACGCTGGAGGCTCGAGAGATGCCCGTGCGCCGTCAGGGGTAGAAAGCCCGCTCTGGAGGTTGCAAAATTGAGCCTCCTCTCCCCCGTTATCAATCTGTACGTGACTAGAGTTGTCGTTCCTAATTCCTTTATAATGTAGTAAATGAACTGCATCAACTCTTAAGCATGTAAAAAATAAATAAAAAAGATTGGCTTATGTTTGAATGCACATTGAGCATGCGCAATAGCTTCGCTTGTCTAGATATTGACAACCCAGCTTGCGAAGTACATTGCGTTTCTAAACTGTACGCTTGTTTATACGAGTGCGAATACTGTCGAGCTGGAAAGTGCAATTTTTACGTATTGTTGATAAATGAAAAGAGAAATTAGTTTAATAGAGTGTTTATAAGAGCTCGACTTTTTAGAGCGCAGCTCTTAGGCGCCCGTTTCCGGCTCGAGCGGCGTCGCCGTCGGCGTAACCGCGCGGTGCATAATGGGTAAATTTCCCCGCTAAATCTAGCGGAAAATTTTCCCTCGCTAAGTTTAGCGGAAAACTTTTCCCACTAAATCTAGCGGAAAATTTTTCCCGCTAAATCTAGCGGAAAAATTTTTCCCGCTAAATCTAGCGGAAAGCTTTTCCCCGCTAAATTTAGCGGAAAATTTTCCCGCTAAATCTAGCGGAAAATTTGCCCCGCTTAATTTAGCGGAAAATTTGCCCCGCTTAATTTAGCGGAAAATCTTCTCCGCCCCCCCCCCCCCTCGAGGTCACGTGACCCCCCCCCCCCTACCTTCCCCTCCTCCTCAAGAGCTGCGCTCTAATTCGGCGTTACAGGGAGTTGTAAACGGCTTTCATGTTTTTGTCTACAGAGCGCCCTTGACCGGAACACATCTGACCCTACATTCTAGCTTTATGTTTTGACCTCGAGGTGATAATAATTATTGACGAGATCACCAGAATATGAACCCGTATTCTTTAACATTCCCGTGTCAGTGTCACCACCGTTACAACATAACGTGTCCAAGCGTGAAGAAGTAAAAATAGTGAGTTTTAGTAGAGAGTTTCGATACCTCCGATAACGATACCCGGTGACAATATTAATATTGTGCAAATTCGTAGGTGAAGAGCGATCTACTTAGGCTTCCTAATAAGTACAGCCATTCGTGTTGGACCGAAAAAAACACGTAGCAGCAAAACAATAAAGTTTAAAAAACATTAAAAAATTTGCGGAGGTCGTCATTACAGCGTTTAAAATTGGAGGTATCGTAATACTTTTACCGTTCCCGCCATGCCCGAACCGGACAAGAACCGTACCGTAAACGAACCGAGGTGCCATCCACCATCCCTGTCGTTATTCATTACCCCATTGCATAAAAACGTACAAAATAAACCTTACAAAAAAATAGATCCCGGAGTGCATTGTTCAGGAATGCATCTCTGTCTCGATGTGCGCGGACTTGTACAAAGGCGACTGCTTGTCCCTGATTTTCTTGGTGCGATTTCCAGTGTCCGTGTACCGTGGCCCGGAACTTCACTTCCCCAGGGTATCCCGGTCCCAGATGGGGGCGTACCTCTGCTTAGCCTCCAACGGTGTTCCACCTTCCATCAGCCGACGTATTTTTCTGGAGGTCACGTGTAAGTATCACCCTATTTTAATACGCAATGAATTTGTCAATTACCAAGCAACCAACCAATCGGTTACCAAATTAATTAATCAATCAATCATTCACCAACCAACCAACCAATCAGTCATCCAATCAATACCTCACCAAACGACCAAGCAATCAATGATATAATCGATTCATTGCCAAAGAATCATTCAATTAAAAACCAACTAACGAATCCGTCACACCGCCAATCAACCACTCACTCAATATTTGAATGAATCAATAAAGCGACGTTTATTTCCGTTTGAATTTACAGACTGAGGGTGGCGATAAACAATGGTGTTATCTACTGTCTGACAACGAGCGCGCCTCATCTAAAAGTCTGTGAAAAATCCGGTACTAAGATTTATAGAAAAAAAAGTTTGTACATTTACATTTGCCGTTACACAAAAACCAGAGTTAGTCTTTCTTCTTTTTTAACTGACATTTAAATATGATAAAGGCTGCATTCAAAACGGGTAGGGTGAACGCTCCTGTGTAACGCTGGCTAACATGTTGTAACCCTAGGAAAATGTTGAGATTCGGAGAAAGGAAGTAAATTTTTCTAGTGCTGTGTCAATCGTAGCATAAACTCCAACAAGTCAGTGGGTCAGCGCGCTCTTTTCTTTCTTCCCGTTGCGAAAGCTAGGCGCGACATGACACTATTATATTCCAATCATATTTTTGTATTCTCGGTAATTAATATATTAAAATTTGAAGTCAGTGTGTTTTTCTCAGCAAAAGAATAGAGACCGAGGGGAAAAAAGACGTACGAATGCAATGAAATGGAAGAAAAAGAAAGATATATTGAGATGAAGAGTAAAAAAAAAACAGCCAAAATATAAAACATTTTTGTCATATAAGAATGCGGCAATATCGCACATATCTCCAATAATAAATCTTAATTAAAAAACTTTATTACAACAAATTAGTACACGACCTGCATTTCCAGGGGTTCGTAAACTGGATGTTGTACAGTCGCAGCAAACCTATCAAACTTGAAAATGCATTATATTTTTACTTTGGCAATGAAATGATTGCTTAAACCGTGTAAGACCTAAAACAAAATTATGAAGAATTATCTACGTTTTATAGTTTCCTCATATTTGATATATTATGCATATATGAATAGACATACACTGATGTGTTTCACCATTGGCTGACCAGAAAACCGCCCGGTGGCAATTAACACGTGGCGATAGCATGCTTTGTTAGCCGAGTGTTTGAAACGTCAAGGGCATGATTTTGACTTCAAACCCTGCATGAATTACGTGCAATGCAATGCGCAATTTTTACGTACAAGGGTGATGCCCGACTTTAAGAAAGACGCAGGTGATCGGACACAAGAACGCGATAGGTAATAGTCAAAAATAAACAAATATAGCATGTCGTACCTTACAAACGCGAGATGTCAGATGTCTTGGAAGAATATCGGTGGCACTACAAGAAGAAAAGGCTTGCCATCAACGTGCATGCATAGTGCTCCAATAGTGCTCCAATAGTGTAGGTACATGGAGAGCCCATAGACGTCAGAAAGACAAAAACAGTTAATGTAAATATATATATATGGGTGGTTTCATCTCAAATCGTGCAGGCAAAAAGGGTCGAATTTTTAATTTCGCTGAAAAAAATATATGTTATGGCGTCGTCTCTAAAAACGCAGTAGCCACAAACCGCAAGTCCGTCGGATTTTTCGTTCTCGACTTACGAATTTTAAAAGAGGCCGTGGCGGAAAGCAGTGTTTTTCACATCCGTCGGGGGTCGGATGTTTCGCTCGATCTCCCGTCGTGGATTTTCAGTCCACATTATATTAACTTTTTTCAAGCACTCTGTGGGCACAGGTAAAAGGCTCTAATACCATGAAATAATTTTACGCGTTTCGCTTTTTTTCTGTAAAAATGTCAAAAACGCCCCCTCGGTCAATTGTTGACGAACTTTGACAATTAAATACTGGCGATCTACTTGGGTTACATCAATATTTTTTATGTCTATGGAGAGCCCAAAACACGCTCTTTATAGATATTATAAATTGATTTAGCTTTATTAAATAGCCTTTGCGGGACGTTTACGTTAATGTTATGCGAAAACCAAAAAGTACCAATTTTAAGATCGATTTTCTCAAAAAACCCATTTTTTATTTTTTTTATTTTTTGTTAAAATGTAGATATGATAGTTGTCTACTCGAAAAGCAAGTCGAGAAAGTGTATATTTTGTTTGTATGTTTTATATTTAAGCATCAATATCGTACAAAAACTTGTTTTTACGGCTTGAAACGGACTTGCGAATTGCGCGTCTTCACAAACTTGGAAATATTTTTGACTTTTTTCAACGCATCCACATAAAAATGAAATACAGTAGTTCCACCCTGTTATATTTATTGATCATTTAAATTTTATTACAGGCGGCAAGCTACATTGGAGCAGTTCAAAAGAGAAAGCAACACTTCTTAACAGACCAGCACGCGTCGTAAATTTTTAATGTATAGAAATCGGCAGACATCCTATTGATTCGGGGCCTTCATTGGCCTATATGAACGTCCCGCCCTTTCGGAACCAGCAGATGACCACGACCTTTCGCGCTCGTTGTGTTAGATAGAACGGCCCGTGACAATATAGCGAGCAGCGCACCCTGTGTCACGAGGAGTGAAATGGTACGAATGTGTCGTTGACGCGGCGAACAGTGACGGCCACCCAGGAGTAGTCAGTCAGTCAGAGTATTGCAGAAGGGAAAGCAAAGTAACTGTTGCCCGGGAGGATGAGAACACCATGGCCTTACAATATCGACGGTCAACAACAGTTCTGCCTGCCAAAACAACGCCGCGTGCGAGCTAAAACCGGCGGCGCGGGACGAAAATCGCGCACGCACACGAAGATGGGCCGGTTTCGTTAGGGATGTGGGAAAATTTTGAAACCAGCCATCCGTGCACGCGTGAAATGATACCGCGTATTTGCCCAAGCTTCGAACGCCCTATCCTAGAAATGGCCGTGCTCTGCAAAGTGGTTGTCCTGCGCTTGTCCTCCGTGTTTTATTCTTTCAATTTTATGTACTCTATCTCCCTCCGCGGAAATCCGATAGCACCGAAGGGTTATCTCTTTTGGAAACAGCAAAGCCCGGAGACTAGCATCAAAAACGAGCGTGTTGGTAAATATACTTGTGTCTATTCTGCCCGGAGACTAGTTGGGTCGAAGTCAGCCTCCTTGGCAACTATAACCGTTTGTGAAGAGTGGTCTTCTCCCGAGATGAAAAGTTAGCGCCGGCTGACGTGTTTTTTTTTTTTTTTAAAGGGAAGGGGAAAAAAAGTTTGAGTAACTGCATGCAGTAACTACCTCGAAAGCTCCTCTCCCGATATGAAGCTCGAGGCATGTTACGTCTCGGTTACCTTCTCGCGCACCGCTGCTCGAAACTATTCTTCACTTTGTTCCGCACAGCCACGACGGATGTGCGGAACAGAGTGAAGAATAGATTCGAGCATCATCTGGACGCCATCATCCTGCCAGGCTTCAGTGTCATGAAACTGGACTCGGCGTCGGTCAGTTAAGACTTTTTTTAAATTTTATTTCGTGTGTGTTTCTTCGCCCCGCTGAACTTTGTTTCTCGGGTGCGGTTCTGCTTAACTTTTTTTTTATGTTTCGTTACTAACTGTTTGTTAGCATTGTTTACTTGTTGAGTTTATTTCTTCATGGCGTAGCGGCCTGACGGTGCTGTAGAGAGCGTGTTCGCACGCATTTGGTTCTGTCCCGTTTAGGGAATGCCCAGAGGAGTTGGTTTTTGTTCTTGCCGTGTGCGGCTGAGTTTTTCTGTCTTAATTAATTTTTTTTTCCTTTACGTGTCGTTGACTTCTTTGTCTGACCAGGCGTGGACCTATCGCCTTGCCACGGCTCGAACCTAAATCTTTTATTTTTTTACCGCAATTTTCGTTAAGATCGGAGTTGGGTAATTTTATTCTTATTTATTTATTTTATTCCCTACCCTTCTCCGTGACAATCTCTCCGTGTGTTTAGGATCGTTTCTGTGTCATCACTTTTGTGTATTACGGAAGTGAAAGGATATTCCCTGGTGATCTGTGCGATGTGCGGTGAACAAACCCTAGCGTTTGGTTTCGGAAAGAATTGTATATAATAGATCAATGACGTGGTGACTTTTCATGTCTTAGTAATATTGTGACTAATAGTTAGTCATGCTAGTTTACAGTGAAAGTTTTATCAATCGAAAAAATACGTCTGTGCCTCTTCGATATTGAAGGTCTACTAGGCCTGCTGATTTGATTAGATATGTTTCTCGTGGTTTCCCGCTCTTCTCAAAACATAAATAACTATTCAATACCACAAAATGCGTTTATAATTGATTAAAAAACGCAGACAAAAATTCAAGAAAACTTTTTTACAATTCATAGAAGCGCACGTTTTTTTTTTTTGTCTGACTTAGGTCTTGCAAAACGAAGACGTCTTTTTCCGATATTGAGGCTTAAATATAGAACATACAAACAAAATATACACTTTCTCGACCTGGTTTTCGAGTAGACAACTATTATATCTACATTTTAACAAAAAATAAAAAAAAATAAAAAATGTTTTTTTTTAGAAAATCGATTTTAAATTTGATACTTTTTGGTTTTCGGATAACATTAACGTAAACGTCCCGCAAAGGATATTTAATACAGCTAAATTATTTTATAATATCTATAAAGAGCGTGTTTTGGGCTCTCCATAGACATAAAAAATATTGATGTAACCCAAGTAGATCGCCAGTATTTAATTGTCAAAGTTCGTCAACAATTGACCGAGGGGGTGTTTTTGACATTTTTACAGAAAAATAGCAAAACGCCTAAAATTATTTCATGGTATTAGAGCCTTTTACCTGTGCCCACAGAGTGCTTGAAAAAAGTTAATATAATGTGGACTGAAAATCCACGACGGGAGATCGAGCGAAACATCCGACCCACGACGGATGTGAAAAACACTGCTTTCCGCCGCGGCCTCTTTCAAAATTCGTAAGTCGAGAACAAAAAATCCGACGGACTTGCGGTTTGTGGCTACTGCGTTTTTAGAGACGACGCCATAACATATATTTTTTTCAGCGAAATTAAAAATTCGACCCTTTTTGCCTGCACGATTTGAGATGAAACCACCCATATATATATATATATATATATATATATATATATATATATATATATATATATATATATATATATATATAACTAAGCCTACCGCAAGCGTTAAGCTTCTTGTTGAAATGGTGTTAGTAATGTAACCGAGAGATAGCGGTCCATGAAACTTTCCACTGCTTTACATGCCTTCCACTGTGAATAGCACTCCTTCATATTGGCCAACTAATCCAGATGAGAGTATCGCTCTACTTTGAAATTTGGTAGTAAAACTGCCGAGAAGGTTTTCATCAAGAAGATCAAACTATAACCCCTATGTATTTTTAATTGGAAAAATTTATTTATTTTCTGATATAATTTCTTTTTACAATGCGGGCTTAAAATCTTATTTATATACTTTGAAATCTTTCTTTTACCTTCATGCAATTTAAACATCTTAGAGGGATTAGATTCCAAAGGCTTGTGATCACGACACTGTGTGACGATTCGTCACGCTTAAGTGCCCGGATGTCAGTAAGGCGAACTGGATTTCACTCTGCACTGTACTTCAAACTTTCGACCGGAATTTTCTTGTTAATGCGGCGCCTTGACACTGACAAATTGTGAGCCTATCCTGATGTGGAAATACGCTGAGACGCATGAGCTTACGCTAGCTGTCGCAATGAGTTGAAGTGTCTTTCGATGACTTAGATGCGCCACAGAAGTCACTGTAGCGTCTCGGTCGATGTATTTCACAATCGTCGCGAATATGATGCGGCGTTGCGCGGGAGTTTTCTGTCATGTTCGTTTACAATATACAAGACGCAGAAGGTGGCTATGCGTGTTTGCAATACGAAATAAAGCTAAACCAGCGAAACGTAGAGTAAAGGATCGACTTAAACTCTTTCTGTATATAACCCAGGCACCGCTATCATTATTTTACATCATTTTCAATCTCCTTCGGTAATAAAGATGGAATTCGAAAGCTCTAGCACTCAAAGAACTGTCTTTGGATAAGCTTTACTTTACAATACACTTGCGCGCGACCCAGAAAGGATGATCGTGTTTGGAAATAATAATGACCAAATGACGACATCACGCATTGAGATCTAAATTCAAGAAGCGAAAATACGTGGTTATAGATGTGTAGATATTCAACGTTGCGTACTTTTGTTTGCTTCTTAAATAATATTCAGGCACGTGAGTGTCACTTTCTATGGCTCGATTGAATCATAGGCAGAAAGGAACGCCGCAAAGCACTGTTAATGCTTTACTTATCCTTGCTGAAAACTCGCTACATTCCTCCTGCTTTTTTGTATTCATTTATTTTAGACAAAAAAACAAAACAAAGTCTGAGTGTGGTAAGGCAGAAAAAAATACAAGCTAGTCTTCTGACAAATCTCTTGTACCTGGTTACAAAGCTCACCAGAAAGAAAAGAAAAAGAAAAAACAAAACAACTCTAAGCAATCCCTCACGAGTATGCGATTAGAAAAAAACAATTTGAGGTACAGACTGCAGATTGTGTGACATTAGTAATAGATCGTTGAAGGTGTTCTTTTTTGAAAAACCATAGTATCATCTGAAAGCAAAAAAAAAAAAAGCTTATTAGGCGGTACATTTTTTAGCGTCGCGTGGCATTGACAGCCTAAATTCTCCACTAAATAGCGTGGAATTTTTTTTTATAACCTATCAATTGCAGCAGCGTATCTTGTCGACGAGGTACGCTATAAATATTGGTTTAATAATTAAGAAATGTTTATGAAATTATTTCATTAATTATCACGCCGTACTTGTGATTTGGTATTGAATTTGGTGTTTATTTCAAAATATTTTTTGGGGCTTTTCAACGTTGTCAGTCTCCTTGGGGGATTAAAACAGGCAAAGATACATAAAAACATAATTTTGAGGTGCGCGAAAACAATATATTGATCGAAATCGTCACTTTCCTAAATATTCAAACAGACGCATCAACTCGTGTATTGACTAAGGAAGTGGTGTTCAAGAACATTAATCAACAAATCTGCGCTTGTGAAGCTAGATAAATGTGTGTCAAGGTTCCGATTTCTTATGGCAGAAGAAAACAAAAAAAGTACCTCAAAGTATATATTATTAAAGGAATATTTCGATGAGTTTATCGCTGTGTTTGTTTCTTGTTATTATTGTCTGAGAAACGTTACCATACAACTCGTTGTCTAATTTCAAAGCGTCGTTTAAAAGGAGATACAATTATTTTAAGTCGTCCTAATTTGCGCGATCAGCAATGATCAAAGCACCGTATCCTTTCAGCAGCTCAGTGGGGGAATCAAACAGTCTATACTTGTGGTCAACAAATCTTATTGCTTTCCTCTGAACACATGTCAAGGATATTTATATTGGTTTGTGTATGAGGGAACCAGGATGTGAATGCATATTCTAGCACAGAACGCATCAGACGCATCAGTGTAAATTAAAAATGAAAAATGTGCGTCGTTTCTACCGTTACTAAGTGGTGATAAATATATGCAACAAATAGCGTGATTCACCTTTAGACAAAAATCTCTCGCGCATGCGCGAAAAGACGCTAACGTTCTTTGTCTGGTTGAAAGCAAATGAGTGCGCCGCGTTCAAAGGCTTACACTGTACTACGCTACTGCAGAAGCGAGACTGCGCCATGGGTTGCTTTGTTCATTGTCTTGCCAGCTCTGTGTATCTCGTATGAATGCGGGTATATTTTTCAAGGGGTAAATAGAATGCAAAAGTTTTGAAAAGTGAGGTGAAGAAAACCAGACTGCTTACCACGGTAATTGAACGAGCGCCGCTGGAATCGCGACGCCCATTTCGTCACGGGTGCGTATATATCTGTAAGCGTTTGAGAAGTTTTACGTACAGCGTTAAGACCCATTCACAAAAGAACATTTACAAAGAACAATTCACACGGGAGTGCAAAGCTAATCGTTGAATTAGTTGCAGAACCTAATGCAAACCCCGAATGTCCCGGCGAGTCCCGACGTGAGCAGATGTAAGCTCCCCCAACACAGCACAACGAAAGGCAAACGACAGAGTGCGAACGTGCATTTAAGCCTCGTTTTTCAATCGTTGTACCTCGTCACACCCAAACTTTCGAAGCGTGTGACCCTCTACAATAAGTGGAGCGCACTAGTTTGCTAATCGTCAATACTCTGTCATCTAGGCTTCATTCCTGCACGTCTGTACCATTAAAAATGAACCTAAGAAACAATTACACATAAAACCATCTGACTGAACGGCATTGGTGTGAGGTAATGGGCGATCCTTGCAGTCACTCCGATGATCTGGGTGCCGAACCAAGTCGTGGGTGCCGCTCTGGGAAGCAGCGTGGCGCTCGAGTGCCACACGGAAGCCCACCCGGCGTCGGAGAACTTCTGGTTCCGCAGTTCGCGCCGACTCGACGGGGACGCCTCGGCCAACGGGCTCAAGCACAAGAAGCCCAAAAGGCACGAGGCGTCAACCACGAAAACGGGACTCAAGGTATAACAAATATTGTGGAAGTTAGTATCTCTATGCTCTTGCTTCCAACTATGCGTGACTTCAAACATACGTATTGTGGGAATTAAGGTTGGATTACTTCACACTCAACCGCAAAAACGACACACAAAACCATGGATTAAAGAGTAAAAAAACCTTAAAATACCTTTATTTGTAGGATGTCAACAAAAGGGTAGAGCATGCTTAGGTAACCGTTTAACAACGTTGCAGCGTGTACTTCCTCTGAGAACGTCTTCCAGCCTCCCTTAGTTGTGGGTGTTGCTCCTCACTTCATCGATTTTTTTAGAGCGTAGAGTGGGCGGTGGACCGTAGTTTTCACAGTATTGATGTGTCTACGTGTTTGCGAAGGTAAAGGATGGAACTGCAAACCAATGGTTTTCAATCACTTTAAGGGTGCGGTTTTGGCAAATTGTTTTTGAAAACTCAATTTAAGGCCGCTCGCTGGAAAGATGCCAATAAACAAAATTGTTCTACAGAAATGCGATATTGTTTTTTTTTTAATTTTTCATTATTTAAATTTAGGCAACTTCGCAAGAGGAGTAGGCAACGCATTTTCTTCCACAATTTACACAACTTTCCGCTGAATCAAACTGTAAAGCAAGCAAAGAGAGCTATATTTATTTTTGTAAAAAGAGACTCTCCTATTGTTCGCTCTCTGATAAATGCCCGCGGATCAACTTCCCCTCACAACTCTCGGGGATTTAAGTTATGTAAAATTATGAGGAAGCTTGGCCAATTATGAAACCGAAAATAGGTTTAGATAAAAAAAATTTAAACCCACGATCTGAGACTCGGAATGATGTGAGCACGTGCGACATTATGCACGTGTCACATATCGACCTTTATTTTCACGTCTACGCAAAATCTTGTCCTCGTCGGTCGGTCAGCCACCTCGAGGAAGTCGCGCGTACATGTTTTAGAGTGGGACAAATGCAGGCAGAATAGCAAAACACTGCAATTCATAATGCAATGAGCGACGTTTCTTTGTTTGCAATGTCAATAAAGTCATGAAGCGTTAAATAGAGGTAATTTTAGTTATAATGTTGTCAATGCCAATATAATATCAGCTTGTTTTTCTTGGATGGTAGTTGCCGATCACAATTACGAGCACAGCAGTCGAATAATGTATTGTCATGGTGTAGAAAATCGTCAACTATCGAGAATTAAAAAAAAAATCCTTCTTGTGTTTATTTAGCGGCAATCAAGGTTTCTTTAAAGGTCTTGGTATTTTAAAATACGTCTTCCTATGGTTGGTTAGAAACAACTCAGTTGTCACTCTCAGCGTTGTAGGAATAATCTTTTTATATTATTCGCTTCAGCTTAAACTATCCTCGTTCCTTATTTGAACCATACAGAATAAAGATTGACGGCTTTAGAATAAAATACCTGTAACAATCCGGAAATTACCAGGCGATAATAAAACGTAACGCGAAATTTTGTTGCAGAAAAAATTAGAAGTCGGCATTGCCACCGAGAAAAAACTTAAATAAAGTGAAGATCACGCCGTAATTTGGTTATTTTTCATTTATTTGTTTTGCGGGTTTGATGCATGGGGTTATATATATATATATATATATATATATATATATATATATATATAGTGAGAGAGAGAGAGAGAGAGATGTATACTGTATATATAGTCGAAATGTCAGCAACAACAAATTCAGATGAAATTACAATAAAAAAAAATATATATATTTTAATTAGATACATTTATCGTGATTATGTTTTAAGTGAAATGCAATATTCAGATGAAAATTCGATTTCAAAGCCAAGCAAAAACCTTCTGCAATCACTTTGAAAACTAGAAAACGTGTTATTAAAGTTAATGTTTAGATCCGTTTTATTTCAAATTGTTTTTGTTTGAAAAGTAAAAGTTTGTCGGCCGTAGTTTGTTTTTATGGCCGGCATCGTTATTTTTGGATATCTAGTCGGATATGCACTAAGGATGTCTATCACTGTTGTCTAAACTCTTTGTTTATGTATCGCCTGTAAAATCCCGAAGTAATATACTTCGCCTGCCTTAAGCATATCATATTTGATGAAAAGTGTCTGTGTCCTTAAGTTTCTGATGTCCTCTCTATAATAATCACACATTCCTAAAAGATTTTTTTCTTTTTCTGTAGGATAAGGTTTACCCTGACGTTCTTCTCTACGCCAAAAGACCATAAGTAATTTTGGAATATAATATATATCCAAATACGCACATTAGATATTGCTTGTCCAGCAGTTTCTAAGATTAAATTCTCGCTGCTTACGTGCGTTAACTAATTCAAAACTTTATAAATAATTTACGTGCTTTGAATATCTCCGTTTGATCGCACGGAAACGACAGGTTAAAGCTAAGTAGTTAAATCTAGTCACAGATGCCATCAAATGGCCGCCAGTTTTATTTACACTGATATCATTGGCTTGGGATTTTGAGAAGATCCCGGCATAAATTATCGTCATATTTTTGCAGTTATATATTTATTTGTGGTTTGGTGTTTTAAGGTGTATATGAAGCTGTCCATGTGGAATCTGCGCAAGGAAGACTACGGAACCTACCACTGCGTGGCGCAGAACGCCCTGGACAGAACAGAAGGAAAAATACAGCTTCACGGTGCGTACAAATGAAAATTCAGCTCCCGTATTTAGTTTTCTTGAAATTAATACACCCACTGGGCTGACGACAGCAATTTTCAGAAGTAAATAATTTTATGCATTTATTCGAGATACTTTCCAGGCCACCAAAGTCATTATAGAAGGAGGATACGTGAAAAAAACCATTGTACACAAACATAATAAAGATTAAGCATTCAATATCACAATTTGGAACAACAATAGTTTCACAACAAGGAAGCAATTTTGTGGCTTTTAACTGTGTTTGGAGTTGCGTACCTTGGAGTACACACAAAATATATCTTATCTAGCCGGATATTATGTGGCACTTAAACTTTCATATGTCGCCTAAGTTTAAACGTAATCTGTCTTGAAAGTGTTACGTGTTTAGAGGCAGGTTACAATAAGCTTGAGTATTTCCAGTGTGGTGGAGTTGCAGAAACAGAGCTTAGTGTGCTTCCTTTGAAAAAAAAAGCAGTCTTAAAAAGTGTGGTCATGTCAAGCATTCACACAATGTCAAAACTGGTCGACTCCATAGACTATAACTGTCGAGTCAGCGGAATTCAAGGTGCATCAATAAATGCCTATTTTATTACAACCCCTTCGACAATTACGCAGGCTTAAGGTCGATCGTAATATGAAAGCGACGTGCAATAAACATCACAATTCGGCAAGTATGTAACTGCTACGAACTCGTTCAGGGCTCATGGAATTGATAGATTTGCCATTTTTATGGTACCTTTTGCTCGCGCCACCTTGCAGTGTTTTCAGATTGACCATAAAAGGGCGTAACTTTTCAAGGTGTCTATTGTCAAAGCAGCTCAGGGATACTGCAATACCTCGTAAAAACGTAGGTGGTGTGTGATATGTTATTGCTCGTTGTCTCGCGTTATTCTGAAAGCATTGAAGTAATGTATTTAGCTCAGTGTGATCGGAACTGCCGTCCGATTGAACGTTCACTTCGGCGCTTCTAATACATGTACTCTTTACATCGGCCGGCCTTTTCGCGCACAAAATGTGTATCATTTCCGGCACCTCCGGCTGTGTATAGCTTAATCCCATGGCCCGTCTAACAACTTTGTAAAAAGTTCGACGACCACAGCGCGCGTCTTCGGAGGGCCCCTTAATATCCGAACGTCCTCTTCGGATCGTGGCAACCGAAAATTATTAATCTCATTTATTAGGTTCTCAGACGCGGTGGCGGCGGCGGGCCGAATAAGAAGGCCCATACAAGGCGTAAGTAATCACCGCCGCACAAAGACCTCCGCCCACGCATCTCACGCACCGTGTCCTTCCTACACTCCGTTTCACCGTACGCGATGGACCGCGGGCAAAGCTACGAGCCCTCCCCGCTTATTCAGCTCCATGAACGAATCTCGTGACCTGGTGCTCCGCGGCTTCGCCGCACCCCTCTCCAAGGTCACACGACAATCACGCGGCATTGGAGACTGGCTTCGACGGCTAGTAGAGTTCTCGGCGGTGCACCGTTAAGGTGGAGAGAAGTGTGCACTGCCCTCCAGTGAGCAAACTAAAAGAGATGCAGAGTCAGTGGTGAGGTCGTAAAGTATAGTCCGGTAATATGAGCTCTCAGGCGTCCGAAGCCAGGCTGGCGATTATGTGGGCATCACCGGCTTTCTGATGGCGAGCCTGCCCCACCCCCCTCCTCGAGGAGGCCCACGGCTGAAATCTTAAGAGGCTCTCTGAAGGAACGTTGACCTGCCCCGCTCTGGGGCCGATGCCGCGTACTTCCGGAACTCGAGGTTTTCATCTTACTTATAATGTTTGTTTTTGTTCGCGTTTAATCTGGAGGAATTCATAACCATTAACACTAGAAACATTATGGAAGTTAAGCGTGTTACGTTTATTGAGTTAACTCTTTGTATGCTGATACTGATGCTGATTATCCGAGAAGTTATTTTAAAATGATACCTTCGCTAATGTATACACAACACACGATAAAAGTAAACAAAAAAACGGATGGTTATATATTTCCAATTAAACGTTTTCCGAGATATGCTCGGAGGAGGCTGGAGGTTAGAGTAGGGTTATGATGTTAGGTGTGCTTCTAAGTTCTTGTTTTTTTAGTCGCTCACGAAGAATAATTAACGATATTAAGCAGACATTTATTACATTCGTGAATGATGCGAGAAGAAAGGAGTATTTAAACATCACAATGTAACACTTGAGACTGTTGTGCGGGAAAATTAAGAAAGTTTAAGTTAAATAAACAAACGAGAACAGTAGGAGAACATATTCTACGAACGGGGTTACGTACACATTTGCTTGTTTCGCTCGCCGATATAATCATTGCTTGAGTTGTTTACGGCAGGTTGGGCGGACGAAAACTGCCGATAAATAAACCCGTTTTCAAAATTAATTACCGTCATGAATACGGTAACCTAAAAGGTGTCACAGAGTTCATAGCGCCTTTTGGCGTCATTTGGTTACGCAAGAAGAAATCTTCGTTGGCAAAAGCACTTTCATAATAACCTATAATCACGTGCATGAATGCATAATTTAGGAGCGCGGGCACTCTTTTGAATTTTACTTTTGATTGAAATTCGGATGCACTATATTTTACCGCCTAGATAAGTGCCTGAAACCATCACTTCCTCTATCGTAGTTTGATAAAAGCCCTAGATTCTGCGGAAAAAAATAGTTTCTTCGCTTTAATTGCCTCGTTGTGTACATGTTACTCGCTATTGTAGTAAAGGTGCCTATTATAGGTAGCTATTTTGGTATGGTTATATCGTTATGAGCTACTTGATGTTTGTCACAACTGGTCTTCTAAGACAGTGTACTCATGTAAGCAGAGATAGCTGGATTATTGCCGCTTGGGAAGAATCCACAAAATGTAGCATAGATTAGGAATGTAGTTTTCTAAAACTTTATATGCCTACGAAGAGAGGCTATGTGAAGAGGGGAAAAACTATTATTTATGTGAGACCACCTGTCCAATTGATAAAGAATTAGGAATTAATTCAAATACAGCTGAGAACAAAATAAAAAAAAAAAGAAAGCAAATAATATCAGCTATCTTCTGGATATTTGGATACGCCATAGTTCGATATCTGCTCTAGGTGGAAAAGGTATAATAATTTCTGAGCTCACTGAGAACTTCATATATCAAAGTTCAGCATTCATTTTTTTAAACTTTGTATGCACGTTAAGTTTCTTTTTTTTACGAAAACTTTTAAACTTCTAGTACTGCGTGCGCTAAAGCATATGAAAAATCACGAGCCCGCTTCTTCACAGCAGGATTCATCTTTTCAACATGTTTGTGATTCTAACCTGTTTTATAAATATAAAATTATACATAAATCTCGAAATCAGCATCACTACAATAATTATTAGAAACGGCCCGTTATCACCACCATAATTGAGTTAATGTTATAGTGTGGCCTTGACAAGATTGTTTGCAATGAACTTTTCTGTGTCCATAACATTGCTTGAAACTGTATATATTGGTCTGTACCGCTGTTCCGTTCTTTATTCAGTGGATTCGCTTATATTTCAGAAATTGCAGCACCTTCTGGAAAAACAGAGCCGCCGCCTGAACTTCCAGTGCCCGTGACAACGTCGGAGCGAAACCAAGGTTCGGATTACCATTCCTATGCCTGTTGGTAGTTGCGCGAATGTCGTTTCATTATAAATATGTCATTTTGTTTTATTCGTTCAGGCTTAATTAGCCCACATAAATTGTACCTTCGAAACAGAGTTCGGCGATTTTTTTTTAAATACAAAAATTGTTCATCTTTCTTTTCTTTTAAACCTGCTTTGAGCTCTATACGGTGCAAAACAATTAGTTAATGAACTATACCACACACTAATGGTCTTGCAGTTTTCCTGAATTCTAATTGATCCTATTCAACTTTAAAGATTCGTTATATTTAAAAAAAAAGAATTTCGTGAACGCAAATTGAAAGTGCACTCAGATTTCTCGGTGACAATATTGAGAGCCCTTACTTAGACTGCGGGAGATGTGAGGAGTAGAGAGCTTTTACTTGGAACCTTGAAGTTAAATAGGTGGAACGTGTGATAGTGAAGCACAGCATATAGAGGCAAGTACCTATGAAGATGCGCCCAAGATCACACACACATACATACGCTTGCATAAACACACACACACGCACGCACACACACAGTACAGACAGGCAGACAGACAGACAAACAAACAAAGAGGCAGAGATACAGACATACAGAGTTGAAAAACACTTCCTGAAAGCAACGGATTGATGGACACATGCAAAATTGAAAAACTGCTCCTGAAATCTTTTGACTGCCATGTCTAATTTTTGATAGGATGCTTAGATTAAGTATTTTAGCGAAATTTTGTCTGTCGCTAATTTTAATTTCTTTTTTTCTGTTTAGTTCCGCACACACAGGTTCGCATGTACAGAACTCCGTCGACCTCATTTTCCCAGAATTCCACACGACACAAACTGCAGGCGTAGACACGTCTCTCCGCAAACACGCACAAAACGCACGCACATGCTTTGCTCTTTCTCTCTCCTTCTCTTTCTGTTTCTCCCTCTTCCTGTACTGCAGTGTAGGACGGAAAGTTTCGGGCATTAGCGACGCCGACTATGAGACAGCTTACTGGATCGCATAATTTTGAATAATGGGGCGAGGTTGAACGAGTGGGCCTATTCCTAACCGAAACACGGAGCTTATCGGTCTCTGAGCTTTCTTATTTTGCTTCGCTATGCTTCGTCTCTTCGTCGGCAGCGAGGACGGTGTTGCCATCTTCGTTAGTGTCGGATAACTAGTTTCGTTATCGAGGCCCGAGGGCCAACCGTAAACACTCGAGCCGCGTGTGCATTTCTGCGGATCCTTACCAAATCAGAGCTTAGTGTCTTGCCAATTTTTTTTATTGTAAATCTATGTTTATGTTGGAGACACGTATCCAAACTCATAAAATTAACTATATTCAGGGAGACCCAACGTTACTAGAACCACTCAGTTGGGAAACTGCCACAGAGCCTGCTCTGAAAAAGTGGCACCGATCCGTACTCGAGAACCGAGCTAATTGCGATCGCAACGCCGCCATTTGTCCCGCAGCGACCACTCGAGGAACTGCACGGCTGCTTGTATTGGTTCGGGAGTATCGTATTCGATAGCGTCTGCAGGGACGATTCTATTTTGGCTTTAATTGGCCATTTTGGCGCCGAAACACGTACATTTGAAGGGGTTTTCAGCGATACCAACGCCCGTCTCCCAAGCGGACGCGCCGCGAATTACTTCCGAAATTAGGACTCGCCCAAGTCGGGACGCGCTACTTGAAATCACCGGTGAGACATGGTTGAATAAAAAAAACTGTGCCGCAAAACCTTGTAAACTAGACATTTTCGGAAACATCACGCGCCTGTTATTTTTTGTACTAAGCTCCATAAAAAATTTCCACAAAAGAGTTTTTTCCGTTTGTTTTTACGAAATAACATGCTGTCTAAAAGCACAAGGTGACCACAGTAAAGAAAAAAAGATTAAGGGTGGCGCTAATATCGTATTTAGCTCGGTCTCGGCGGACGCCAGCGGTCCAGGTTTTAACGGTGAGCTTCCGAACAGAGAGTTCTAGTAACGTTGCTGAGACCTAAAGAAACTGGTCCCATTATGTTTTTGCTCTTTCCTCGTCACTGGTTCTTCGGAGCTCTTATGGGATGACGCCGGTGACTCGACACTCGCCACACACCACGTTTTTTAAGTTGTCACTGACTAATGGGCGTTTGCAAGTACGGCCTCAGTGGCGCCACTATCTTACCGCTGGTGTGTGTATGTACATCGCCTGAGAGTCAAGCATTTCTGAGGTGTGCTCACGGCCTCAGCAATGCTCTACTATCAGACGCTCTATACCCACACCGGCAGCAAGATGGCGGTGCCCAGAGGCCGTATACTTGGAAACGTTTATTCGGAGAGCGAGTCGTCCGCTTCTTGCGCAGAAGTTGCGGTGACGTCATAATCAACGCCGAGTTCTGATTGGCTTTGATTGGAAGGATAGTGGGTAGACCTCGATGCATCGATGCCTCAAAAGTCTTCCCACTATTATTTTTATTTTTTCAGTACGCCAATACGAAGTCGGCGTTCTGACATCATTGCGAATCCCGTGCAAAGCAGACGAAATCACGCTCCCCATAGACACGGACGAGCAACGTTTCGAGGCTAGTCTACATTTAAGAGCGTGTCCGCGGAGGCGCAGTCAAAGCTGCTCGCCGATTATACCAAAGACGAAGGAAGTTTGCTGCAGGCTTGCTGACAGAATTACGTCGGGACGCGCCTCAGGCATCTTTTAAAGCGTGTTTTACCGCATACATACGTACGCTGCGAAGCATGTCTGCAGGCTGCACTTTTGTATGACCAACGTGACAGAACTGTCAACCAAGAAAAGACGCTTCGGATGGCGTCTGCAAAACGTTTTTGTATCCCCAGTGCGAGAGGAAAGGAAGAAACACAGCTTAGACAGTGTCCGCGGACAGTTTTCATTCGATGTATTTGGCAGTGTGACCGCGACTTGAAGAGACACGCGAGGCAAGGACCACAGTTCCCGACTCCGACCTCCACAGTCAAGTGAAGCGAGCGAGCGCGGTTTCGTCGCGAGTCGCGCCGATCGGCTTCTTCTCACCTTGCCGATGAGCGGAAGGCCCGCTCAACGTTGCCAGGAGGCGAAAGAGGGAGCGCGGCGGCTACGAGGTGAAAGTCAGCCGTCGGCTCTCTCGTCGGGACTCAATTACGGCTATCAGGGACGCCGCCAGGACGCTTCTCCCCCGCCGCGCTGGGGAAAAGGGGGAAGGACGGGAAGTTGCGGAAGGCCTTCCAGTCGGCTGGCGCGCCCCCACAGGCACGGGCTCTTCCCCGGGCCATCGTTGCTTCCAGGCCGATGGTTCGAACCCCCAGCCGCGGTGGCTTTAGGCTTCAGCGGACTCGTATCGTGGCGGCCCGCCCTCCCCCTCTTCGTCCGCCGAGTTGCCAGATTGATGCGGCCTCGATGTCACGTGATGGGCCCCTCGGGGTTCGTCGGCTTTCCGGCCGCGGCCGCCTACCGTCTTTGCTGCTCGGGACTTTAGACGCGCGATGGACGGCCGTTTTCTACGGGGTCCTTAAAATTCAGTTTCAGTCGACAGGTAGCCCTATCCAGTGCAGGAGTGTTCAAATATTGGACAAAGTAAAGCTGTGGTAACATTGCCAATACATCATACAAAAGACGTTCTGCGGACTATCTGAGTCTTGCTTTGTTTCTTGAGTGAAGGCCCTGTCACACCGGTCATACAAAGCTGTCGGGTGGGGCTGGGAAGCTGATCGATCAACCTTGCGATTAATTGAGTAATGTATTAAACGCGATCAATTTTTTCAAGGCGGTAGCTTTACAAGGCCAACCAACCTCGGGAGCCGCGTAAGCACGAAATGTGTAGGTCGGTCAGTCCTTGATCGCTAAACGACCTAGAAAAAAATAGAACAAATAATGGCAGCCTGTGTTAGGAACTGAACCCCGGTCACCGGGATTGAAGCCCACTGTTCTGCTAGTACGCAGGAACGGGAGGAGCGGAAGCAGGTGGTGTGAACAAAGTGTGTTTAAGGGGGGGGGGGGAGGCACAGAAACATGTGTTGTAGAAACAGCGCGCGAAACGAGCAGGAATAGAAAGGGCAGAATAGCGCGCATCCTTTTTATTGGTGACCCGGAAAATTGAGCGCAAAGCCTTTGTATCCGAATGTTGCTGAAGAAAAGCGCGTGCAGTGTGAGGGAGAAAAAATTGGGTGACGTAATCTGTTTTTGTACGAACCTCTGCCCTAGGCACCACCTAAGCTGAGAGCACGACCCACCACAAGCACTGCAAGACTAAGGGTCATCCTGCCTTAAGCACCACCGAACTAAGAACACTACCCTATGAAGCTACCGCTGAGTTTTCAGTGTGTATTCCGTTGAGTTTTCAGTGAAAAATTTCAAGGAAAAAGTAAAAAAATGCTTTTTTTCTACCGGTTCGAATTAATGCATATAAGGAGGCAGCACCGTTGCACTTCACGGAAAAATACTACCACTTACTATGACTGTTATGAAGAGTGAACATCAGGTTTAAAAATAATATAAAATATTTCATTTAAATTATCTTCTCGTGTTTTTTATGGGCGGTACAGCGTCAAGTTACAAATGAGGCGGTACATTCCGCCGTATATAACCTAGCCAGAAGTAGTGACACAGAAAAAATTGTAGTTTTGGCACTTTCTTGAAATACTCTTTAGCAGGGTCAACTCTGCCTACTAATCCACTAAACGGTAGCGATTAATCGAGTGTAAAGTTTTAATCGACGCCTAACTCTAGTCTGTTGACATCTTCGAACCACATATATGTAAGAGCTTCGGACGTGCTTGAGGTGTTCCGGCAGTTAATTGTGCGATTATGTCCGCAGCAAACAAAGGTCTCTTTCGTACAATGTACGACCAGTGGGACGGCGGCTTGTCAATTGCACCCACGGGAAATAATGCGAATCTCGAGTCTCCGAGATGCCCTTTTCAAATTTTGACACTGGGTTCGGGTTTCATCGTGGCGCGACAGTGACTGCCCGTAGACGGTGGCGCCTCCAACGCGTGCTCGTTGCCTGTATACCGCCGGAGTTAGCTGCGAGTCCGCCGAGCATCTAGGAGTGTGCGACACCTACGGGAGGCGGCGCCGCTTCTCAGCCTCGGCAACCGTTTGGACAACGCCACCGGTGACCGCGTCCACTTAACGTCCTATAGTGAAGAGGTGCCCCCGCTCCGTCCTATATTTTAATTCGCCCGCAGCCGTCGCCTTCGCCACTTCTGTGGCTTCCCCGCGCGGCCGAGTTTCTCGATCTTGCTCCGAAGTAAAAGTTTGGAACCTTGACATTCGTAACCTACCCACGTCCAGCGCTTGCTCTGTATGTGTTTTTCGTCATTCGACCTGCGAGAGTTGTTTAGAGCTCTGGTACAATCCTGTGTACAGCACTGGTGAGCGGCTTCGGCGGAAACATACCGCCATGTTTGTTTTTTTGATTTTGTATTTCTGCGTTTGAAGCATTCTTTCACGAAGCATTTTGTGCGTTCCACGGTTCCGAAATCACCACGGGACGATATTCACCAGTGCCACTAATCGCTAAAATTTACACGAGAGATATTTTTCGTTCCCCTTATTATCCGACTGCTCTTCGCTCGTTTGCGCATCGTATGAATGTAATGGGATTGGGATAATCGGGGCGCTCTTCGCCAGTGCATGAGAGGGATCTGCGTCCCCGATTTTCGGATCTTGCGTAAAGAACGTTGATCTCGAATGTGGCCCCGAACGTTATGTATAGCGCTGTACTCAGGTAAGCCGACATTAATTATAAACTAAAGTTGGCTGCTACACTGGACGTCTACTCCAGCCCGGCCGTGGTCTATGCGAAATTGCGCGGGGGTTCCTGTCGTCGGGACGTCGAGCTCTTTTGTCTCCGATGGGAAGGCTAGTGAGTTGACCTCGATGCAGCTAGCATTCAGCTCTACTCACTATTCTTCCAATCAGGGCCAATCAGAACTCGACGCTCTGATGTCGCCGCAACCCCTGCGCAACAGGCGGGCGAACTTGCGCTTATTAGTCGCAGACAACTGAAGGTGCGCGGGGTTCGGCTTAATATGTTCCAGTGTTGCGGAATGGGCACCGCAATTCCATTCCAATTCCATTCCGGGGAATTAGAGTTTGCGATAATTCCATTCCTTTCAACTCCTAGGAATGAGGACACTGGCTGGGCCCATTCCCACTCCTGGAATGACTGAATCGTTCCATTCCATTCCTCTAATTCCTAAACGTAAAAATTGGCACCTGACAGCTACATTGTGTTGCCGGCATAAGCACCATAAAGCTGACATTATCAAACGCATAGACAATTGCAAAAAAAAACGCAAAATGCCTCAAAAAAGCACTCATTTTACTAAGCGGAACGCTGGTGGCACAAAGTGTTTGTTTACATTGTACTGCAAACATTGAGAAAGCCCCTTGATATGTCGATGCTTGTTTAAATTTTAAAACATCGGTCTTTCGACCACGTGGCTCGCAACAAACAGCAAAACTTAAATCCACTCATTTGTTTTGGCGAACTTTTTTGCATTCAGTGTGTTCTAGGACGTATGCGGCCAGCGTGTTTGTTTGAGAAGACCATAAACATATCCAGTTCGTGCGGGGCGCAGAAATAAGCCATATTACCGTATTCTTCAAATACCTGCACAGCAATACGGCTAGTACGCTGCTGGAAGCAACTCCATGCACAGTGGCAAGAACACATCCTCTGACAAAGTGCAACCTCTACGGTGCAGCACGAGAGACGTGAGCGAACGAAAGCGTCGCTGTGGTCGGCCCACCACAATTGGCCGAATGCTGACTATGACGTCAGCAAAGCATGTCTCATTGACGGAAATAAGAGGAATGTAAGAACTTCAATTTTGACGGTGTTGGTAGTGTTGCTTTGAGAGCGCTATGATTTCAGGCTTCCACCATGCCCATTACAAACACCATCGAACTTGTTGTTCACAAGGTAATGACGTCACGAAAGGTAACCGAACGAGGGCGCCACCGAAACATCTCGCCGCTAATAGACCATGTCACGAAACTGTCTTTCTGGAGGTCTAGTCAGTTCGGTCACGCGACAGGAGCGGTGACGATAGTCTACTTCACCTTACGATGGACCGCAACAGACAGCACCAGAGCCATCAAAACCAATCCAGTGCCTTCTGAGTGTCGCGTGACCCTGGGGCGCAGCAACGCGCCGTGCACTTAGTCCCCCTCACGGTGCTGGATTGCCTGGGATGACTCGTAGCGTCCACAGCGGTCCATCACAAGGTGAAACACAGTAGGCAGAGTCTAAAGTCAAAGGAAATGAGCGGGAATCCGCTAGCTTGCTTGTAACCCTAACCCACTTGAATGTAAAACATATAACACAGAAAACCAGCATCAGAACAAAGACCAAGTAAAAGGCGGACACACGTAAAAATACAGTATAAAAAATAAGCGTCGGATCAAAGCGCAAGAGGAGAAGAGAGAAGTGAATCTCGCTTTGCTTTAATGCCGAAGCAAACCCAGATTTCGCACTTCAAAGGAGTGCGCGCGAATGAACGTGGAAGGCAGCAGGGTTGGCCGCCTGCTAAACAACGCTCCTCGAACTATAAGAAAACAATAACTGATCATCTTTCGGCGGCGCGCGAGTCAACGAGTCATCAGAGCTCTGCGAGTTATGAGTCGTCCCCCGCTCCCAGATCTCAATCTGTGCGCGCGTGTATTCTCCATGCCTTCGTTTCTTTTGCTTGGTGCTTGGTTTCTTGTTTCGCTCGCTCTCGTGTAACGCCAGTAAAGCCGTCGCCACGTGACGCGGAATTGGAGGGGGGGTTGGTACGGGACCTCGGGGGCGGTCACGTGACCCCTGCTACCCTCCCGGGTTTACTACAGTTTAGAGAATGCCATTTCGTCGAAGCCCGTTTTAGAGAATGGGCACGTTTTATCGAAGCACGGTTTAGAGAAAGCAGAGCCTCAGTTTAGAGAAACGCCGTTTATCGAAAAGGGGACGCTTTTTTAAAGAGGCTGTCCTACTTCTCGCGTGTATCACTCGTCTCGCGTGCAAGGCCATGCCCCCCGCTGCGCTACCGCCGCTTCGCGGCATTGTTCTACCGGCGTCATTATAAAATGTAATGCTCACCCGGATCTACCCGTACACGCCGCTTCGCGGCGGCTCAGGTCGCTAAAGGAGGCTCATCGCCATTTTCTCCAAACTGGGTTCTCTATAAAGGCATTCGATAAACGGGGTCGATAAAACGGCGTTCGCTAAAACAGGCTTTCTAAACCGCATGCCTCCACGCCCTCCCCAAGGTCTTCCCGAAGAAGAACCGAGGTCCCCGGGGTCGAAGTCGCGGGTATCACGGGTTCCTTCGGGAAAATTTACCTATAATGCACCACGCGGTTACGCCGACGGCGACGGCGACGCCGACGCCGCTCAAGCCGGAAACGAGCGCCTAAGAGCTGCACTCTAAAAGAACGTCAAAGTAACGTCGTTATTTTTATTGGTAACGGTAAAGGCGGTAAAGGTTCCTTTTAACTTGAGGTAACGAAGGACAGTAACGCGTTCCTTTATTTTGAAGTAACGTAGGACTGTAACGCGTTCCTTTGTTTTGCAAGTAACAAATAATGGATTTCGTTACTTTTTTGGGGGTAACGCCGACAACACTGCTGGAAACTGACTTTGGAGCATTCTGTTCACCGTCCTATGAGTATGATATGCTGCCTTTGGGACTCGATGCTTAATACTTGCTTCGGAGAAATGTAAACACGCTTCAAAGATGGTTTTAATTTTTAAATAAAAATAAAAGCTAAGCGTGAATCATGAACTCACAGTTGCGCATGTAAGAGCTGCTTTGATATGCCCGCAAAAGGCTGAATCAAATGCGCCGACACATGAAATGGCAATTCGCTCTTTCTCGGATGAGCTTAAGTTAATGAATGGCCCTCGCCTTCAAATGATCATTAAAACTTTTATTAGGTTGGATGTTCGAGCTTTTTATTTTTTTAAATGCCTTACTGTGATATTAATAGATAAATTAGACGAGGATGCTTAAGCTTCGCCTTTAAGAGTTGGAACGCGATCGCTGGCATGTGAACCCCCGCTCGTTTCCAAGCCGTGCATCTGTGTCTGCGTGGCCTAGTGGGTAGCGTGTCGGGCTACCAACAGATTAATCGGTTGGTAGCCTTGTAAAAGCTAGGTAATGTGGCTGTGACGTCAAGACCCTATCGACCAATCAGGATTTTCCCGTCCCACCGACGCCAACGCCGGCTTTTCTGCGACGCGAGCTCCTTGAAGCTATCGCTTTTTAATTAAATTAATTTGGTATTGCATATTGGAGGTGAAAGACCCTTCGGTTATGCAGACTGGTAATCGGTCACAAACACCCAAAATGCATGAAAAAACGGCTAATTAGAAAAAGATGGTGGAAAGATTGGCGAGTTGGTGATACATGTTTAACGGAAAAGATAAAACAGCACCAAAAAAACGTTGGACAGGAAGTCTAAGTGTACAAACAGAGCGCTGACTCTCAACTTATTTATTTGAAAAAAAAAAAAACAGATCGACAAGCATCACATATTTTTATGATTCTTGATAGTTGTCGATTTGTGTTGTCTTTCAATAAATCAGTTGAGAGTCAGCGCTCTGTTTGTGCACTTGGTCTTCTTGTCCTCCGTTTTGTTTTTTTAAGGGGGCGCTGTTTTTTTCTTTTTTGTTAAGCAAGACGTATTAGATGTCATCTTTTTCTGTACCGTATCGTCATTTATTTATTGTTCTGTGTGCATTTGGCTACACAATTCTTGTCCAAAATCTGGAAAGCTTTTTAAAGTCGTACCTTTATTTTATATGCCTAGCAAGAACACAAAATGTGCTCTATTGTTTCGTGCTCATAATATTTCTCACTGTCCGAATTCAATGACCCTCAAAGTGGAAGTCTTCTCAAAACGCAAAGTATAATAACAACAATTTTGTTTTTTGTGTTTTTATCTAAAAAAAAATTTCTACATAAAGATTTGTTAATTCATTTATATCGTAAAATGAAGACGTGTTAGGCGTGAGAAGCAAATAGAAACATGCTCTCTCTCTCCCATTTTAGACGAAGGCAATAAATACTGCGCGTGCCTTGCTGCATGAAGTCTTTGGCCAACCACATAAAGGCACAAATTCGGTGGACTTGACAACGGGGCATATTTACAATCTCGTCTTAGCTTGCTCAAGATAAAGACCTTCAAGGGAATGCTAGTCTTGATATTTTTGATGAAAAGCGGAAATTTCGAAAGTGTGTTGAGGCTATTGTTTTTTCCTAACGTTTTGTTTTATCCTGTTTAACATTTTTTTACTTATTGACTCATCGAAAAGTGCACCACTAGGGAGGCGTTAAGCTGTGGGTGGGACACTGAAAATAAAAATAAATAAATAAATAAATAAATAAATAAATAAATAAATAAATAGCAGAGCTACAATTTAGTTCACATTGGCCAACAAGGACTGCGACACAAACCTTCTTCTTAATGCCTCTTTATCTGTAACGTATCTATGGCTTGCACGTAACGTCAGTCCGTCCCTCTTTCTGGCGTCCCGAGGTGCCTCGTTAACGCAGCGGAAGTACGCTGTTACGCGCCCTTTTCTCCCAGTATGTCTGACCATGTGACGTCAGTGCAAGCTAGAACACACTCGTAAAGTACCGATCTAAAAAAGAAAAGTATTAAACTTGCATCAAAATGGATAGTTAGGTTAGTTGGTACATCGAATAAGAGTAAGCGCCTCAAACAGAGGACGGAGAAAAGACGGCACCAACAAGCAATCCAGTTGTACGTATCGCTCGGTTTCGTCTCGTTATCTAGCTGTCCCTGTCCTTGAGACACTTATTTTTTTCCCTTTTAATTGTGTTTGGCTTTTGACGTTCTACGTAGCTTGTTTTACATCGCTTTCTTGACCACGTTAAGCCTTTTCTTCAATTCAACCGTCGCGTCTTTAGGGTTAGCTACATAACATTGCTGAAAGTAAGATCAGCAGAGAGGCGCAGAACAACTCGGCGTACATATCCTGTTGCGAAAACTTCCAAGCCGCGTTCTGCCCGAAACATCCTTGCGGTCAGGCTCCGGACACGTCTGACCTTGATCGGCACCCTTTATTTCCCCAAAATAAATGTCGCCACCCACCAGTAGCAAATCACCGATCGCGCAAGCTGTGGTCGAAGTTCGCCCCTCCAGTCGCGGCGGGCGCTCTTGGCACACTCGAGGGTGCACGGACTGTCCTCCCACACCGCATCGGTCAGGGCGTCTGGTACGGGCGGATAACGGAAAGGCAGAAGAAACAGTTCCGAGTTTGCTATCCGCTTTCACGTCTCACCGGTTCCTCTCAGTGTCCACCCTCGCCCGACTCTTTTTCGGTCATCCTGCAAGTTTCGTAAGCCGTTTCGAGTCCCTCCGACGTCGCTGCCAGAAGAGAAAAAGGGCTAAAGAGTCTAGATTTAAGAGAGATAGCAACCCAACCCACCGAGAGCGTTTGCAATGTAATGGCGGACGGGCGGACGTGCTCCTGGGCAGATTAGTCGCAAGGTGCGCGTTGTGTCGCGTTCTCGCGTGGCGAGAAAGTTAGCGGCCCGAGAGGTGGAGAGCTTCTTCTGACGATTAACGAGTTCCTCAACTCCCCGCAGCTCGTGTTGCAAACGCGCCCCATAAATCACGTGACCCCCGGATGGAGCAATTGGAGACACTCTGCGATTTGGGCTCCCTGAGAAGGGCCGTGCCCGCGGATTGCACCATGGTCTTCCCGCTCGTCGGCGGGCTCCGGGAACGGATGAAAAAAGAGGCGCAGATGTCGGGTTCTAGTTTTTATCTCTCTAAAAGCGTACAAATGAAAAAAAGAAATGGAGGGGAGGTCAATTCGGATGGGGCAGCTATGACCATGTATCAGGGAAAGATACGATCGCGTGGAGAGGCAGTAGCTATGGCTGCTCGCTTTAAGAGTCTTCTTCAATGTCTCACCGATAATGTTTTCTTGGGCCGGGAGAGTATTTTGTGGATTTTGGAGATAATCCTAACTTTTGTAAGTTTTGAAGAATTCGCCTAGTTAGTGTCCTGTGTAGGCATGCAAGCCGGCTGGTATTCCGTACAAAACTGTTGTGTGTGCACGCAGATGACAATTATGAGATTAGGTGTCTATAGTAGTGATAAGCGTTTAAAAATTGAATCCAGAAACAGTTTGGTCACTCCTTGAAATAAAGACAGTTTATTTCAAGGACAGAGAAAAAGGCAAAAAGTGATGTAATAAAAAGAATTGCAGGGGAAAAGATAAGGGAATCGGTAATTTAAAGAAGTTTCAGTGGCACTCAGGGAATTTATTAAGCACAAGGTACATGCTTGTCCCCATGGATGCACGTGTAACTTTACCTCATTTGCCCGAAAAACAGTTTTTTTTTCTTCTTGTGATCGAGTAGCTTCGCATCGTTTAAGAATCCAAGCAATCAATCAAATAGATGAGCTAGTTGCTTTGGACACAAATTCAAGTGATTTTTTATAGCACATTGCAGTACAAGGTTTACAAAAGAAGCTCCTTCCCTAATTTGTTTGAGAAAATGATTCACCTAATTCAAACGCGACATTTTTCTGGAGTCATAAGAGGGGACTTCGCGAAACATGAGCCTTATAATCACGTTCGGTTGTTTGGACATTAACAATATTCAACGTTTCTTTCTAGGCATTACAGCTTAGTTTTAAAACTGCCGTGAAAACTACACTGATGCGGTCTGTGCAGATGAGTTATACGGCCAGGGAAACATGGTATAGTCCGCTAATCGTCACGATTTTTTAGTAGTGCTTTCTTCCCCAAAACAATTTGCCAATGGAACCGGTTACCTTCTGCCGTAGTATCAATCCTGTCAAATGATGCCTTTTGTTCTGACCTGGGCAGGCTTGCTAGAAGAGCGAGCGGGACTCAAGCTGCGTCTCAAGATGCTCGCGCGCCCCAGCCTTTGCAGTGCTTTCTTTCACCCAGTCTCAGCTGAGACGCTGGTTCTACCAAGCCGGCCCTTGAATCAGTCAAGTTGTTAAGATAAGAGTTATGCAATGTGTGTCTCGGGTTCGAGATCTGCTTTGATGTGCATAAATTATCCTGTCGTTATTTGTTGATATAGAGTGTTGCTGTGTGTTGCGATATTGTGATGTGCTTCCATTTATACAAGTACTCTTGCCGTTTTTAACCTAACTGTACTTCACAAGAAGACTGCTTGTGTGTATTCAAGTAATGTTTGGCGTATGTAACCCCCCCCCGCTGTAATGACGAAAGGCGCTGCGGGTACTGGATAAATAAATAAATAAATAAATAAATAAATAAATAAATAAATAAATAAATTATTCGGCTATATGAAATCAAATATATTCATGAACTTTTTGCTTAGTGCAAATAAACATTAGGTTCCGATAAGAACTTGCTGAGCGTCATCGAAAAGCTCTAAATAAGTCAATTTGAGAAATACCTGGAGCACGTGCGAAGCACGGTGGACCGGTAAAGTTAACATTCGTGCAGCAGGCGCAAGGCTACCGGGTCGATAACGCGCCCCAAGACCTATTCCGTCTCATATCATCCGCGTTTTCTCACCGCGAGCCTTGTGCCTTTTACACGAGTGGTAACTTTAGCGCACTACTGCGCTTCCCACAAGCTCAAAGTATTTCAACAAATTACTGATTTACTGGTTTTCGATGACGCTCAGCAAGTATGTAATTGGAACCAAGTTTGTATTTTCGAAATTAAGAACAGTTATTTAACAACTCTTAGTTCGATATTCGACTGATCGTTACGATTAGCCCCCTTATATTACATTCCCCTGGCCTTAGACCTTTCCTACACAGACCGCATTTGTTGCGCTTCCAAGGCCTAAACAAAAATAGGAATATGTAAAGCAAACAAAAAAACTTTTAGCTTTTTCACTCTGGGGAAGAAAGAAGACCAGCGAAGCTGTACTATAGTGGGGATGAAGTAATGGCCGGCTACAAGTCAGCAAGCCAGAGTGTAAAGGTTCGAAAGGTTACCGCCATCGTCGCTCATAGATTGTGCCAGCTGTCCAGAGTTCTGTGTCATCAGACCTATTGAGGACGGACACAATCCTGGGGAAACTATCCCTTAACAGCTCCGCTGTAAAAGCTCCTTGTATATTCTGTAAACTTGTCCGATCGATGGTGTTTAGCATCTGCCGCTGTGCAGTCGTTTCCCAGAATATAGCCACTGCACACACCGGTTATTTTCGGTGTGGGCTGCGGTCTTCATTTAAGGAACATATACCTCCCTGCAGATCTTATATAATACTAATACAAACAGACTATCGACGTTCCTGTGATACAAGAGAATTGCAAGCCACAGGGGTCGCGCAGTCCCAGAGGGTGTGGCGAAGATCACGAGGAAAAGTTGCAGGTTGAACAGTCGGGTGTATCGTTGATTTGCGCTTGTGACCGGACACAAAAGTCACCTTCTAAATGCTGTTACGAGTCACTACAGTCACCACGCCGTTCTCTCTGGTAGCTATTCTAAAAGAAGTGAAGAGTGCGCGTGCATAGCTTTTATTGGTGCTCAACATGCGCAAGTGCACGTGCTCCCATAGCTTTGACTGCACACAACTGCAGAATGTTGTCTGCAAGTATTAGCGTCGAGATGTTTTGGTGGCGCCTTCCTATGGTTGTCTGTCGTGACGTCATTATCTTGCGAACGACAACTTTGATGGTGTTTGTAAATAACAGGGTGGAAGCTTGAACTCAGTGCGCTCTCAAAGCAACACTGCCGACACCGTCAGAACTGAAGTTCTTACATTGCTCTTATTTCTGGCGATGAGAAATCCTTTGCTGACGTCATAGGCAGCATTCGTCCAATTGTGGCAGGCCGACCACAGCGACGCTTTTGATCGCGCACGTCGCTAATAGTGCGGTAAGTATGGCTGAGAGTAACTAGAGTTATGGGGGACCGGGTAGCGAAAATATAACTCCGGCAGAGGTGGTGGTACCTCCTAACTGTATTTAAGTGTAACTTCAGCTTAAGATGTCCCCAGCGTATCCACAAAGGGTGAAGTCATGCGCAAGCCTTATCTTCTAGTTGGTATGAGGAGCGCAAGTCCGTCTGCTGCTTTTGCAGTGACGTCAGAGGACGCCGAGCTGTGATTGGCTCTGACTGAAGGATAGTGGGTAGACCTCAAAGCGGGCTGCTTTCAGGTCTACCCACTATCCTTCAGTGAGAGCCAATCAGAGCTCGGCGTCTTTCTGACGTCACTGCAAAAGAAGCAGACGGACTTGCGCTCTGCGTTGAGCAGGGACGGCATGAAACGTCTCGTGCACTGTTTCCTGCCTCCCATGAACGAAGGCTACGGCTTGTCGCGCATGAACCAAATGCTTAGTGACATCGGTCTATTTTGGTTTTAGTTGTGAACACAGAGGTAGGATTTTTGGTTCTCACTTGTACAATGCAGAGTCGATAAAGATGCGGCAGAAAAAGCCACAGGTATTTCAAAGGATAGCAACTGTGGAACGCTTTTGTGTGCAACACACTAGGGGCACAGGACAATTACAGGCACTTCCGTCGCTGCTCTTTAGAAAAAGCGAGGTTCTATATTTGCGAGGAGATTGAAATATAGGGGGCGCAGTTCCGTTATCATCGTCATCACCACAATCAATTTCTGTGTGGAGAACAACTTCGACGCCATCACTCGCCAAGCGTACGCCGGATTGTTTCCGCGCTCGCAGCACATTTGTTTGCAGAGATATGGTGCGCACTTGCTGCGTACCGCGTACCGCGTGCAGTGCTCCAAGCATGCTTTTGAATCTGGTATACAGTGAAACCCGTCTAGAACGAACCCACGTGCAGCGAATTATTGTCAATATCGAACTCACCAAAAATGTAAATAAAAAAGTATGCAAAAAGTATTTTTTTATAACGAACAACATATTGGTTATATCGAACTTTTACCCCATGGAAGGCTTCCAAAATCGCGCAAACAATCGCTTCTAGCCACTTCCTTCCCCCCAAAAGAAAATCTAGGAAAGAAAGAAAATTCCAAAAGCTCAAGCCGCGAACAAAATTGACAAAGAGAAGCAATTCAGAAGGGAAGAAAGCTAAAAAAAAAAAAACAATGCGCGCCCGTACAGATAAAAAGTCTTCATCCCAAAGCGGTTGCCTATGAAGAGAAGTAATTCAAAAGGCGAGATAAGCTATAAAAAAAACTCTGCACGTATGCAAAAAAAAAAAAAAGCTTTCCAGCGCTTTGTTTCAAGGTGGAAGCGAAGAGATGAAAGAAAGAGAAGCTTCTCGCCTTACAACGAACACTGTGTCGTTTGTTTCGTCTTGTGTGTTTATTTCGTTTTAAGTCAATTTAGCATCGTGGGCGTTCGTTGTAAATGGTGTTTGCTATATCGAACTACTTGCTATATCGAACTGATCGTAGCGTTTCCTGCTGTTCGTTATAAACGGGGTTGACTGTATGAAGCGCGGAGTACTGCAGTACGTACGCGACGATGGGGACACTGTGCGCCGTCGTCTCTGGTGCAACGCTGCACTCGATGACATGACCGCAGTTGAGCAGGTCCTCTTTTTCAACGAGACACCGCGTGCTTTCGCCGATGACGTCCATGATTGTCGCAAGAGACAGGGCAACTGAAAAGTGATGCGCGTGTTTTGAGAATTATTCAGAAGAAACACTGACGCCTCGCCGGCCACGTACAATCCAGCGCGCGGCGCCGACACGACGTGGCTGGACCGGCACGCAGGTATTTCCAGAGGGGGTGGGGTCAACGTATCAAATGTTTCAGAACCTCCCTCTCTCTCCACCATCCCCCGCCCTAAATTTTTACACATGCACAATTCAATAGGGGGTCAGAACATCTGGACACCCCTCTCTGAATCAGCCACTACCACACACTGCGTTTGTTTTGCCTTCCAAGAGGACTTCGCTGACATTCAACGCAAGAGGGGACTAAATTACACTTATCTAGACGCGTTTAGGAGAAAAAAATGGCGTTAAAAATATCTTTCACGAGCCTAGCGTCGTCGTCCTTTATGGCAGCGAATGCACAAATGACTGCGGTCGAAAGGTTTGTTTGCCATACTGCGTTAGTTCACGAGGTGGCCGCTATGGAGTGCCACTCCTCGATCTCCTCCCAATAAAAAAAGGAGAAAATCAAGCCACCTACGGGATAAAAAATAAAGAAATGTACACACGGATAACAATAAAGAAAAAAATGAACTAGCCGGTGGGAACGAGGTGGCGAGTTGGGAGAAGAAAATGAGGTGGAGGGGATTCGATTATCTTCGCATTGACCCCCGGCTTGCTAATCGCAGTGCCCGGCGCGGTCACTCGCGCCATCTGGTATCGATTGTGTGCGACACTGCTGCCGCTCCTGCTGAGGACAGCCGTCGTCGCTAGCACCTCCCCCCCCCCGTCCCCACGCATCATAAAACACCAGACTGACGTCCCGGCAACCGAGAGAGGGCGCTCGCTACCTTGCGTCACGCCGAGCGGAATAATAATACAAACGCAAGCACCGAAAAGGGCAGTCACGTGGGGGGTTGGTGTGGAAATGAAAGCGACGATGTGATGAGGACGATGCGAGACCTAGCGGAGGGCTCTCAGTGCCCTAGTTTTTATTTTATTTTTGATGAGCTGGACCAGACAAGAATCCACCCCCCCCCCTCCAAAAACAAGAACAAAAAAACAAAACGAACGAAACGTTTTGCGGACAAAAAGGGAACAGAGAGAAGAGAATTTGATAGCAGTTATTCTGACTGTCAGCTGCTCTTCATTGTTTTCCTTTGTTTTTTTTTTTACCCTGTTTTTGAAAGACGCATCTCAGAGGAGGCCCCTCCGAGATGCGTCTTTGACATGGTGCTGACGGGGCGTGAGTCTTGCAGAGAAGCCGGACACGCAGGATGGTCGTCGTTCTTTTCTATTATATTATTATTATGATTATTATTATTATTATTGTCATCTGGACATTCCTGCTCTCTCCGCAGGTTGTTTAGGTTTGTCCTCATAGCTCCCGTAACTGCCAGTTCTGGTTTCTGCTTTTCGGGTAAAATTATTGTGTCGAGGGGATTGTGAAATCAACCCTTCATTCTCAATTCAGTCGCGACCCAGCAATTTCTTTTCGTGCTTTTCTGTGCACAGCAACGGTCCCCATGTCACGTGAAACCATAAATACTAAACTGCGCCGTCTGTTGACTCTATAGTCGAGCGTAATGCAATAAGTCCAGTTGAACGGTGTTATTAAAGATACGACCTGATGAAAGTGAATTTATCTGTCTATCCTCTCGAGCACATTAGTTGTCATACTTTCATTCTTCGTGTGAATTCGTTTATCTCGAGCGTTGAGCTTGACGTTCCTGCCAAAGTAAGCAGGATCTACCGCATTTTTTTCTAATGCAGGAACATTGCGACTTGCTAAATTAAATATCGAAGCTAAGATCAAATACATGACACCAAACTGTAGACGTTGCGAAACATGACATTTAGAATGAGATCTCGCTGACGAATGGCGTTTTAATGTTTTCTCGGTGAGTTAATATATAAACAATTGTTTTGCGTCATATTTTATACAAAGCTATTGATTATTCTAAAAAAATAAGAACCCCCTGCACTCGCGACCCCCAGTCCTCGCCATTTTTACTGGAATTCTGCTTCAAGATGGAAACCGGCTTTCCCAAATGATGAGGAAAGAGCTGCAATCCACGAGTCCATCGAACTTTTCGCGGCGAATCAAAATAATCAATTTACGAAATTAATTTTCGAAAGACGAAGTGCCATAGCAGGTCTTCCCAAGTGACTCCGCTGGCGGCGGTACGTCTCGCCGCCTCGTCTCTCTGCGCCCGCACGTGCGTACGCACGCAAGTGTGCATGTACGCGTGCTTTGTGCGCGCCGTGCCCGTGTGCGCACACGTATATAGTACGTACGAAAGAGGGGAGAGGCGGCGGCGCACGCAATCAAAGAAGGGACACCGTTTTACAATCTACCCAATTGGATCAGCACAATAGAGAGATTTTACAGCTCTCGCGGTTAGGGCTGTCTTTTATTGAAATTTACCGCGGGCCCCGCGCGAAAGGAATTGCAACTGTCGCACGTTTTTTTTTTAGTTATTTTGTTTTTATTCTCGTCTTAGTTCTAATACGGCTAAAGTAGAAAGTGACGGAATAAAATACTAAATAAAATAGAAAACACTACTGCTCAAAGTAACACAAAAACCGTCCTCTCCGTGTCCCTGGTTTAAGTTGCCATTGCCCGTCTCCTCGGCTCTTTACTCCACGCTCCGTTTTACTCTGGGATGGACCGCCAGGGACGCCAAGAGTCATCCCGCCAATCCAGCGCTGTGAACGTACCACGTGATAAGGCAACTCCGCTAGCAACTGCGCCCCTGCCTAAGGTCACGTGATACTCGAGAGGCATTTGATTGGCTGTGGAAACCCTTAGCGACCGCTGCGGACCATCGTAAACGGGACCCGAGTCTGGGAGGTTTCGGCTCCGAGTTGTAGTAGTCCGGGTTTGCGGTTTACCCCCTCCGAAATTTATCGGGTATTATCCAGCTCGTAAAATAAAGAGGAGGAAGACGGCTCTTTGGCAAGGTCACCTGCCCCGCATGTGCCTTCATTTTACGAGTACGAAACAAGCGTTGCTACCAGGGGCAGGACACATCTGCACTCTTACCAAGCTAAAACTGCGTGTTTTTTTGTTTGTTTAGGGGGAGGGGGGTGGTTTCGTCTTGCTCCTCATATAAAAGCGATTGTAGAAGTTTTTTGTGTTTTTTTTGTGTTTTAGGCAGCATATTGTCGGTGGGAGATGGCAGTCAATGCGTTTTCGAGAATGCTTTGAGGGCTGCGGCTAAATTTTCGCCTAAGAGTATCTATATATATATATCGTTTCCATATCACACGATGGCTATAAATGGCCATTAGCTATATATCGATGATTGGAGTAAAATTTCTGAGAACTGCTTGGTAGGCAGTATCGTACTCGTATCGTCGTCTTTAATTTTTGAAATCGTCTACGCTCCTGCGTTGTTCACTGCGAAATGGAGTAGGAATTCGTTAATATTCGTTTGAATGTTAATTAAACTACTCACTTCTTTTGATTATGGAGACCGAACGGTTTCATTTAAGTTAATATACCAAATAGAAATTTAAATTATCACAGGCATGCCTCTGTCTTCAATAAGGCTCGAAGCATATATAAAAAAATACAAAACATACATACATCAAGTCGCAGTCTCTTTGTCGTATTTGGGCCATTTGCTGTTCTATATCCGTGGGACTGTTATGTATTCTTCAATGCCAGAAGCTGATTCACTATGAACACTAGCTACGTTGGTTGTCGATGAAATTTTGAATTATAGAAGCGATACACGTAAACGTCCATGAAAAATAGGTCTATGAAATTCTTTTTTCGCGGCGTTTTTTATATTACAGACCTACTTTCTGCTTGCTGAAATAAAGCTGAAATAAAAAGCAATGAAATAATTTCATTTAGTTTTAATAAGGCTGAAATATAAAAAAAAGAGATCGATGCATGAAGTGAGTATTTGCTTATTTTAAATCGCGTCTGCATTTCCTTTTTTAATATCTTGTGCCCGAGTAGCACCTGTCAAAAACTGGAGCCTCTTATACCCAGTTTTCATCTAGGCAAAATCGTTGTAAATTCCTATGGCAGGATCGTGTAAGGTAATTTCAGTCTGAAGATTCAAGGCTAGAAGAGCCGTCGCTCCTTTACGGATCGACACGAAGACGCCCAAATCGGATATCGATCCAAATCGCCAGCTATCTGCTCGATGCCTAATGCATGATCCACTTAGGTTTAGCGCATGCGCAAACATAGCGCCTGTCGTGAATATTCGTTTGGGATGATACATTTGCCGTTTGAAGTAGCTTCAAAGGAGTCGGCGTTCTGCTACGCGTTGGTTCCAGCCAGCAACTCAGTAGCGCATCTCGCGTCGACATCGCATCCGTGCCCTAGTCGCATCCAAAAGACAGCTGATTAGATTTTGTTTTATTTTTGCTCTCATTGTTTGTTTAGGACGGTGTGCGAGTCTCAGAGACCTATGTTTTTGTGCTTTTTTTTATGGGAAGATGGAGCTGACTTATTTTCGTTTATTTTACCTACCTAAAAATAAACGCCATTACATTATCTTTTGTCTAAAATGTTTTAATTTTATTAATACGTGCGTCTTGAACGTGAAAGGTGCCACTTATGCAATAGTAGTTTTGTGTCAGTTGATGTTCATGAGAGGAACCAAACAAGGTTGTATTCCGTTTGCCAAACCTTTTTTTTTATATTTATATTTGTATATTTTTTACCCCCAGCCTTTTACGTTTCTTTCGCTTTTCTTTCCTCTTTTGAAGAAAAAAAAAAAGAAAGAAAGGAGGTTTGTGGACAAGTTTGTTAGAGCGTCCCAGTTCGAGGCACGTGGAGTGAAATCTCGCATCGCTTATTTTGGGCAACGGGCAGGGGCGGATTTAGAGGGGGGGTCGGATGTCCTGACCCCCCCTCTTGATTTCTGCATGTGTAAAATTTAGTGCGTGAGACGAGGGAGAGGGGGAGGGGTTCCTAAACAAATGGTACGCTGACCAACACCTGACCCCCTCCAGGAAATTCCTGCATCCGCCCCTGGTAACGGGTAAGTACTCGTTACCTTTACAAACAGTAACAGGTATCGTACTAACGTTACTTGTTACGACTAGCAGATAATGTAGTTACGCCGTTACTCGTTACATATTCTGCCGAAGACTCAATAAAATTACTTCAATTTTTTTCGTCTCTTTAAGAGCGAAGCCTTATAGATTTTTTTGTGTGTTTTTGTCTTTTTCTTGTGAGCCTTTATGTGAAACGGTAAAGATATAAGGTAATTATGTTCAGTTTCGGCATGTAAATAATGATTCTTGAGATATTTGATACTTGATACTTATTTGAGCTCAGCAGAGCCGCGGCGCTGCAGAAAGCCAAGTCGCACATAACAGGGAGGATTGAGGCGCCGCTTTGTTGATGATGAAATGGTATTGTACAGATGAATTGTGTGAATGATTATGATGATCGTCATCATCATGATGTGTGGGATGATGATGGTGGAATGGTGAAAGGGGTGAAGAGCTTTAAGCCTAGCAGCGCTCTCCGCGACAATGGTCTTCGCGGGGCCGCCATGGGCTGCTGACTTCTAGCAGGCCGGTCTCGAACGCCCGGCGAGGGCGTCCTGCGTGCCCAGCTTGCAGACGAGCCGGCCGAATTTCCGGCGACGCAGGGAGTCCAGAACCTCAGTGGTGGGGCTCCAGGGGTTCGCGCTGCAGGTGCTGGCCGGGCTGCGGTCTTCGCGATAGGGTGCCTAGCTTGGAGTCCCCCAGCTTGTGATCGAGCTTGGCCCCGAGCAGCGTAAGCACTCCTGTCGATCGAAGACATGTATGCGCCATTGATCCGGCTCACTTCCTGACGATAAAAAAAAAACGTTTTGCGTTCAGTGTGCTTTATCTTCCTTTTTCACGGACACGCAAAAGTGAAAATATGGCTTAGCTTGCCTTGCAATGCAGCTACGCTTATGAGTACCTGCAATGTCAAAACAGTAAGCGTGTTAGTTTATAATTTAAAACGTAACGCAGAAGTAACGTGCGTTACATTGCATTGGTAGCGGTAACGCGTTCATTGTATTTAAAAGTAACGTAGGACAATAACCCCTTCCTTTTATTTGCAAGTAACGATCGAGTAACGTATTTCGTTACTTTTTTTGGTAACGCCTACAGCACTGCTACTGCGTGATGCACGTTAGACCGCAGGCTAGCAGTCGTACTGCACTGGCTAAACGTGTCACGTACAGCGTGTAACAATGTCGCCATACTGTGGCAGACTAACCTCGCGCTGTCTGAACAAATACACAACCAGGGTTAGAACTTACTGGTAACGCGTTAAGAAATAACGGCGTTACCAGCGACACGTTACTTTTTTCGGTGACGTAGTAACGTGCTCGTTACATTCTCAAAACAGTAACGGGTAACGTAGTTACGTTCCTCGTTACACCTTCCGACAAAAACCTAAGAAAGAACGGTTACATTTTTTTCTTGTTTCTATACTTCGTTTTACCTCAAGCCCAGACGCAGCCAAAGCTACGAGCTGATGGAACCAATCAGACAACGGCAAAAAAGCACCATCCTGGTGTTCGTTATGTTTCTGTACGTGTTCTATCATCGCTGAACCAATCATAAACAAAAAAAGGGCCAGTGTCTCGCACTTTTGAAGCTGCTTGATTGCTCCTATTAGCTCGTAGAGCGCGCTGCGTCTGGACTGAAGCTGAAACGAAGTATAGGCTCCAAATCATTATTTATTGCTTTCATTCCACTCACTTCCAAACTGTACCTATTGTTTCCCCACGCAAAAAGTACTAGTTCTTCAGAACTGCTCCCAAAGCCCCCGTCCTTTGTCCTATTGTAAAAAAAATGCTGTTGCAAAAGAAAAACGCGGTTACCGTCAATTTATCGATAAAAAATCACGCAAAATTAACGTGCCTTATTTTGTATCGGCAACGGTAACACGTTCCTTTTGTCTTGAGTTAACGTAGGTCGGTTACGGGTTCCTTTATTTTGCAAATGAGAAGTAACGTATTTCGTTACTTTTTTTTCGGTAACGCCTACAACACTGCGCACAACGTATAATTACTTTTATTACCTATTATGGCAATACCTCCCTTATTGTTTTTGTTTTTTTCACGACAACCCTTACTTTTTTTATCTGTGACCTACTCCCTCTGTATTTTTCTTGCTCGCGTTCTTCGATTATTTCTCAAATTAGAGGCAGTCTGAAAATTTACATAAGTAAGCATTAGTTTTCTGCGCTGCTAAGTTACGTAAATAAATCTCGATTATAAAGTACTGTAGTGTTGCTCATTGCGAATCATTCCCCATCCAGTTGATCAAGCTGTCCGGTTCCACCATATGCAAAACATTCTTTCTTTCTCTTTTTTTTTTTTTTGCGAGGAGAAACATGTCAGTGTTACTTCGCGAAGCGAAGAACATTTATCTTACTCTCATGTTCAATGACCAGAGAGCAAAGAACAAGGAGATGACTTGCTTGAGCTGTCATTTTTCATTTTAATCCTGGGCAGAAGGACGAAATTTCTTCTTTATCATTTAATTGTACAAGATAATTTAGACAACTCAAGTTTGTGTTGGATCGGGATAAAACTTTTTCATATTGCGTCTTGAAGTTTTGAGGAACATTTGCGAGTTTATCTTAAGTGGTCTTTTTGTATTTTCTGGTGTTCAAAACTTACAATTTTCGCAGTCATAAAAAAATTGTGGATCCTTAACAACGTGATGATTTAAGTTCGGCCTCTGTTGCGGACATTAGTACCGCATATTCAGGTACGACCAAATATCTTAATGTGCAGCCTTTCTAAAGTAAACGACAGTTCGAAATAAACACTTCCATCCCGCCTCAGTCACTCACGAGCGGCTGTCCCGCAACTTTTAGCCCGACACCTAAACGCCGTATATAACTAAGAACGGGAGGGAAAAGGTTTAAGAAAAGGTGCCACTGAAAGGCATCGCCCGAAGACCGCTTCCGCAATCCCCAACGGACCCTTCTTTCGGTAGAGAAACGGAACCAGGAGATCCCTCCCCATCCCTCCTCCTAACACCCCTCCCCAACCCCAACCCCGCCAATAGCAGCCATTTTATCTTACGGTGGACCGCACAAGACGCTAGAGGGTCATCGAAGCCAATCCAATCCAGTGTGAGTGTCACGTGACTTTGAGAAGACGCGCAGCTACGCGTGGACCGCGTAGTCACGTGATCAGGTTAGAAGCGCTGGGTTGGATGGGATGGTTTGTCGCCTACGCTACGGTTCATCGTGAGGTGAGGCGAAGCACGGAATCAGCGGCACCGGCAGCAGTGGCAGAAGAAACAGCTCGACGGGAGGCCAGAGCCCGGGTGCAGCGGGGTCCCTCTTTTGTGACCCCCGTCCCCAATCCCGGCGAAACTCATTGATTGCGTCCGCGAAAAGCGTCCCTCCGGTTTCGCCGTACCGTACCGCCAGAAAGGGACTCTGTCGCCTTGTAAATAGAAGCGTGCGGGAAGGAAGACGCAGAAACGAACGCGGAGCCGATGAGTGAGGCGTGAACAGTTGCCCCGTCGGGCCGAGGTCTCCGTGTTGGCGAAGAAAGGCGTCTTTGATTCCCGGGGCTTGCATGGTGCGATAGGAAGCGCCTTCTCGAGTCTGTTTTTGTTTAGGCTGTCCCGAAGGGAAGCGGACGCACGTATAAGCCATGGCGTTTGGTGGGAGGCGTTCCAGACTTGGACAAAGTTTGTCGGGTTAAGACGGCAGAGGTTTGGTTTTCTAGGGATGTCGCTACTACCTTTGCCTCATTTTGTTTTCTTCCACGCGT